>JAPXFY010000023.1:63908297-63913297 GCA_030674185.1 Monoplex corrugatus
AACAATCATACACAGCACAAAATATGATGGAAAAAAAAGCATGTTTAAAACAATGAGCTGTAAGAAAATGTAATACGCATGATTATTCCAATATTCTTCACTCCTCCTTCCTCCTCCTCTGAATGACGTCGCAATACACATGTACGCACACGCATACACACACCACACACACACACACACACACACACACACATATGTACATATATATGTGTATATATATATATATATACATATATATGTTATATATATATATGTATATATATAGAGAGAGAGACAGATAAATAGATAGATAGATAGACAGATAGATAGATAGATATATGTATAAATAAATAGATAGACAGACAGAGATACATAGATAGATACATACATGTGTGTCTATACATACATGCATGTGTGGATATGTATTACATTTATGTGTGTGTGTATGTATGTGTGTACAGACCCACGTCAAACAGTTTCATTACATGCAAACTTCAGCAGATTAAATGCAATTTTATACATCATCATCATCATCAGGTGCCTTGCCGCATGGCGTTTTGCGATCATGGACTTCCATCTGTCTCTATCTCTTGTTGCCTCAAGCATCTCTTCCACCCTCCTTGTCCCCAGCCACTCTGCAAGTCCGTCTAGTATCTTCTTCCTGGGTCTACCTGGTGCTCTCTTTCCCTCCAGCTTTCCCGTTTGACCAGGTGCTCCAATTCCCCTTTCCTCATAAAATGACCTGTAAATGTTGCCTGTCTTTTCCTAATCTTCCTTATGAATGATCTCCTTGTGTCTGCCTCCATCAAGACTGCCTCGTTTGTTTTCTTTGCTGTCCATGGAACTCTCAACATTCTTCTTAGAAACCACATCTCGGCTGCCTCTATCTTGTTCTGGCTTTGCTTGTTGACTGTCCACGCCTCACAACCGTACAATGTTTTACAGATCACAATCATTCATGTGTACTATCAGCTTCATTCTGTTACAGTTTCAGTTTCTCAAGATAACGTCCCCGCGCTCAGAACGAATTCCATACGTACTGCCGGCATTGGTGTCATGTGATGGAGAAGATTCAAAATAATCATGGCACAAGCCTGAAGCCTGCACATAGACCCTTATCTACAGTTAGCAAGGTCCTGAGACAGAATATTGTGGCGCACCTGAGTGTCAAACCCTCGGCCTCTGCGTTATAAGCATGGGGCTCTAACTATATATTCATATTCATATTCATATTTATGTTCATGTTCATATTCATATTCATATTCGTATTCATATTCATATCCGTTTCTTTAACTCTTCCTGTACGTTAAGGGTTTTCAGACTGGACGCAGGGTTCATCTGCGACCTAATTTGGAACGGGGGTAAGGTCAGTAAAAGACTTGTAGATACGTTTGTATTCAACATAGAACGAAAAGGTTGGTATTGGGTTGTGCAGAATTGAATTCTAAACAACATACGGGTAATAACATTATTCTGTTGTCATGCGGTCATATGTCGTTAAATGGGGAAGAACGGAAAGTAGAAAGTGACGAACCGTGCTGAGCCGCTCTGATCGGCTCGGTGGCCATTTTGAAAGTCAGCCAAGCCGATCACACCGGCTCGTCGTACAGGAAGAGTTAATCACAATGGATTTACTGAGTGAAACTCGGGCTGCTCTCCCCTTTGAGAGCGCGTCGCCGCATTGCAGCACCACCCATTTTTTTTTTACCAAGGCTTCAAGAAGGCAATACAGCTAATTGGCCTTCAAGATGGAGAGATTTCGGGAATGAACCTACCTCTCTAATAGTTTTGACACGAGGGCAACCGGTCGAATGCACTGCTCTTCACGATTTTCAACTGCCATGAGATCTTTAGTGTGTTGAGGCCAGAAGGTGCACGGATCCGATTCGTTTTTCGTTCTCTTCTGAAGGGCTAGATATTCATTTTGATTTTCCAGTCAAACTGAGGCGAAAAGTCGAGGCCTGTACGGGAAACGAGTCCTGGAACAGCAAGTTTGCAGGTGAATGTCTGAACCATTCTGCCACTTTTCGCCTTAACCAACTTAGCTAAGATTACATGTAGTACATGTTATCCAGGCGTACAATGTACATTCATAAGTAAGATTAGGAAAAGACAGGCAACATTTGCAGACCATGTTATGAGGAGGGAGGAATTGGAGCACCTGGTCACGACAAGAAAGCTGGAGGGGAAGAGAGCACCAGGTAGACCCAGGGAGAAAATACTAGACGGACTTGCAGAGTGGCTGAGGACAAAGAGGGTGGAAGTGATGCTCTAGGCAACAAGAGATAGACAAATGGAAGTCCATAATCGCCTACGCCATGCGGCAAGGCACCTGATGATGGTAACAACATATTTGAATCTCCTGGAAACATTCTACATATTAAAACTGTTTCAGCATGTTCGCGAGAACGTATGTGACAGTGAAATAATCTTAACATGTAGAATGCTTCTAAGGGGATCGAAGCGTATCCTGCACCTGGACCAGGGCAGGACAACAAACAAAGTATTCAACTAAGTTCATTCTCGTCAGCTATATTACATATTACTCGTCCTGTAATGTACCTAAAGCGATGGCTGGCAATGTCGGAGACAAACACCAAACCTGAACTTATATAAGAAGTACTTTTAATTACAGACTGACAGACAGACAGACAGACAGATAGATAGATAGACAGATAGATAGACGTGAAGATATATCAGATGGCAATCGAGTAAGATGAGATATTTGGATCATCAACCATGCATATGACGGTAAATCTGGCGCACTTCTGTTGTTGTTGGTGGTGGTGGCGGTGGTGGTGGTGGCGGTGGCGGTGGTGTGGTGGTGGTGGTGGCGGTGGCGTGGCGGCGTGGTGGTGGTGATGGTGGGGAGGGGCAGATTTAAACTGTTACGAATTTACTTGTTTATGTCATAGGGAACTCATAAGGTATTTAATTACGTGTTTGCTTCAGAAATGTTCGCAAAACTGTTGCGTTATCTTGTATTATGTCGTGTTGTGGAAGCAGCCCTCTTTCAGAATCTTAAACTATGACAGAGGCGTCATAAATTTAAACAGAACCTTATTCCATTGTTTATTGTTACCCGGAACATTGTTTTAAATTCTTATCCACTTTGTGTCAAATTGCTCTGTGTGTGTGTGTATGTGTGTGTGTGTGTGTGTGTGTGTGTGTGTGTGTGTGTGTGTGTGTGTGGTTGTGTGTGTGTGTGGTGTGTGTGTGTGTGACACAGGCTTTTGTGTGGATAATTAATTAAAAAACATCTCTCAGATAAATAATGAAAATCATAAACATAAAAAAAGTAACACACTCATAATTCTTCTGGCATCATGCATGGCACTAGCAAACAAAACAAACAAAAAGACTGAAAATGCACAAACGAGCAAAACAAACAAGAACTCCAACTTGTCTAAAAGCAGATATGCGAAAAAAAAAAACAGTAAAAGAAACAGCGAACAAAATTCCAACTTGTATGTCACCATGTTATTTATTCTCCAAGAACTGAACTTAACAACAGCCATCCAGTTATCCACCAAGCCAACCAATTAAAACCAGCCAGAGAAACAGGAAGAAAAAAAATCTTTCGTAACGAAAGCAGCTATTGATCAACTGGAGCAGTCCAGACGTGACGTCACTTTGTTTTTCAGTCTCTGATTGGCTGGTGTGAGCTTCGAACGCGTCACAACAGGATCCGAGTTTGGATCTGCCAACGTACATGTCACGGTGTTCCTCTTCCATCACCAGCTGAGCGTTCTATACTTTCTCTAACGGACTGTGCTTTTCCAGACACGACGTCATATCCGGGTTTTTTTTTGGTTTTTTTTTATCTGACTTCGATGGTACTTCAATCATTCTCAATTTCAAATTCGACGGTGGTGACATTCGAAAGGCTTTTTGACTGAATATATAGAAATTGAAGTATTGGCAATCTATTTCTATTTTCTGTGATTACAATACGAAAAATAGAAAAAGGAAATACGCTTTGGAATCTGGTTTAAAAAATTGTTCCAGAGCAAGGGATGGTTGAAATACTCTGAATATGCTATTGTTTTTCATTCTATCATATCTTCCAATTTTTTGTTTTTGTTTTGTTTGTTTGTTTGTTTGTTTGTTTGTTTGTTTTTGTTTTGTTTTGTTTTTTGTTTTGTTTTTTGTTTATGTGTGAGTGTATATGGTAGTTCCATGAGCTGACTGTTTGGTCGTCTGTAAATTTCAGATATTCTATCATAGATTGCAATTCTTCTGCAATCCGATTTTGGAATATAGCTCGAGTTTCTATCTATCTATCTATCTATCTATCTATCTATCTATCTATCTATCTATCTATCTATCTATCTATCTATCTATCTATCTATCTATCTATCTATCAATCCATATGTCTGTCTGTCTATCTACCTACCTATCTATCTATCTGTCTGTCTGTCTGTCTCTCTCTCTCTCTCAATCACACACACACACACACACACATGCACACATCCTTGCACACACACACACACACACACACACACACACACACACACAAATACTTGCACCACACACCAAATACATATGCGCATACATGAACACGTGCATAAACATACCCACGAAAAGCTCGTTCACACACACACAACACACACAACACAGAGTGAGAGAGAGAGAGGAGAGAGAGAGAGAGAGAGAGAGAGAGAGAGAGAGAGAGAGAGGGAAGAGAGAGAGATGAGATATATATATACAGAGACAGAGACAGAGAGACGATAGAAAAAAACGTTTTGAGTGTCGAGGAGCGTAGGCAATACTGCTGAAGAGATGTGGAAGATGAAGACAAATAAAACATAGTTCCTGGCAATTCAGGTCCAAGCTAAGTATCCTTGGAACGTCGGTGACCTCTGTCTACATCTCTGTCTGATTGTGTGCCCTTTGGTCTCCACCCCACATCTGTCTGTGTTTGTCTCCCTTTAGTATCATTTTATCTTTGTTTTCATTGCATTTCTTTCTGTCTCTCTGTCTGTCAATGTATCTCTGTCTCTCTGTCTCGGCATCTCTCT
>JAPXFY010000023.1:63923297-63938297 GCA_030674185.1 Monoplex corrugatus
ATCTGGTTCCGGATTTTGTGGCCCTTGTGTCCTGCTCTCATCGTAACTTCAGTTTCGATATCCAAAACAAGTGTGACTGCCCGCGTTCAAGCAAACAGGAACCAGAAAAAAACACGAAAAAAGACATAACTCTTGAGAATTATCTCCCATGTTGTACTTCTCAAATCTAACACAGTTTGCGTTACCCATTCAGCTAGCATAGAAGCAGATACAAAGTACAAAAACAGTAAGCTCAGAACACTCCTCTTACAAAGCGTAGTGTTTTTGCACTTTGTATCTGCTTCTATACTAGCTGAATGGGTAGCGCAAACTGTGTTAGATTTGAGAAATACAACATGGGAGATAATTCTCAAGAGTTATGTCCTTTGATTAATATTATAAAAATTCTCCCTGCTTACCTCTTATTTCTTTGGTATTACCAAAAAAGACATTTTTGCACCTGGTGTTTGTTTGTGATCTTACGCTTGACAAAGGCCAATTGTCCGAACATTTGCGCCTGTCTTGTCTTGTATTAAATACGCGTTCTTATCCTTTTTTTCGTGTTTTTTTTTCTGGTTCTTCTTAAGTAAGTGGGTCCCAAAGCCAAAATAAGCGGTGTAGGTGTTGAGGGGGAGAGGGAGGGGCAGTGACAGAGGTGGTGTGTGGTAGATGAGTCAGCCATCTTAAGGGTTCCTTTCGCAACTCGTTGGGAAAAGGGAACTCCACTTTGTGAGTGGAATGGCAAGATGGGCAGCCGACGAAGAGAAAATGGCGCCCCCCCGACGGGATAGTGTAATAACAGAGCGGGGAGGAAAAGGGAGGTAATCGATACAACTGGGGGTGTTTGATCACGGAGTAGCAACCCTTGTCACTTGGGACAGGCCCATCTTCCGTTACTTCTTTATTGTGATTGCTCTGTGTCTCTGTGTATCTGTGTCTGTGTGTCTCTGTCTGTCTGTCTCTGTGTCTGTGTGTCTGTCTGTCTGTCTGTGTGTCTGTCTATTTGTCCGTCTCTCCCTCTCTCTCTCCCTCTCTCTCTCTCTCTCTCTCTCTCCCTCTCTCTCTCTCTGTCTCTCTCTGTCTCTGTCTCTCTTTCTCTCTCTCTTTCTCTCTCTGTCTCTCTCTTACTCTCTCTATCTCTCTCTTACTCTCTCTCCCACTCTCTCTCTCTCTCATTTGCATTCTCCCTCTCTCTCTCTCTCTCTCCTCTCTCTCTTTCCTTCTCTATCTAGCTAGCTAGCCAGTTAACTACCTAGCTATCTCTCAGACTCTTCCCCCCCCCCACACTCTATCTTTTACTCTCTCTCTCTCTCTCTCTCCTTCTCTATCTATCTATCTATCTAGTTAGTTAGCTAGCTATCTCTTGGACGCTTTGCCCACACACACACACACACACACACACACACACACACACGCACACACACACACATACACACACACATACTCTCTCTCTCTCTCTGTCTTTCTTTCTGTCTCTCTGTCTCTCTCTCTCCTCTCTATCTTTATCTCTCTCTCACATTCTCTCTCTCCCCACTCTCTCTCTCTCTCTCTCTATCTATCTATCTATCTATCTCTCACTCACTCTCTTTCCTTCTCTATCTGTATATCTCTAGCTGGCAGGTTAGTTATCTAGCTATCTGTCGGTCTCTTTGCCCCCATACACCCCAGATGGTTGGGTACAAGTGTTTTTATTGAGCAGGACAAACAGTGGTGGAACTGCTGTTTGGTCAAGGTGATAGCACTCTTAGTCATTTTCATGGGAGGGCAGACCAGAGAGTTTGTACTGAGTAGGGTTGTCTGTGGAAAAACGTATTTCAGTATAGACAGTAGGGACGTTTTTGTACGACAGATGCTGGGGATGGACAGTGGTACGGTATATGTTTGCATGGAGCCTGTACGTTAAGAGAAATCTCTACACCTTGCCAGCGAAGAATAATAATATGTTGTAGAAATCTCACACCAGTTGCAGTTCTTTTTCCTTTTCGTTTTGTTGTTGTTTTGTTGTTTTGTTGTTGTTGTTGTTGTTTGTTTGTTTTCTTTTGTCTTTTCTTTTCTTTTTTTCTTTTTTTTTCTTTTCGTTTTGTTGTTGTTGTTTCGTTGTTGTTGTTTGTTTGTTTTCTTTTTCTTTTCTTTTCTTTTTTTTGTTTTGTTTTTGTTTTTTGTTTGTTTTGGTTTTGTTTTGTTTTCTTTTGTTTTTTCTTGTTTTGTTTTGTTTTGTTTTGTTTTTTTGTTTTTTCTTTTCCCCTCCAAAAAAAGTAAACCCGAGTTTTTCTTTTTTTTCTGTTTCCATTTCTTCTCTCCTCCCTCCCCTCCCCCCCCCCTAAAAGAAAAAAATAACACTTAGACTGCCAGCGTCCCAATGGAATGTGTGGCCCAGTGGTTAAAACACTTACCTAGGACACGAGATACTCGGGTTCGAAACACGGATCGAACAGGGATTTTTCTTTTCTTTACTCCTTTTTACTTTGACCGGCGGTAGGGATCCTAGTTTTTCGGATAAGTTGATAAATTGACGTCCTGTGTGCAGCACACGCACACACACAGCGTATGGTGAATATCACAAAAGATTTGCACTAACAAAATTCTGTAGAATAATCCACTTTCGTAGGGTAAACACGATTAGACTTTGCTGCTCCTCCTGCGTCGTACTGTGCACGGTCTTCAGCCATGCTGCTATAGTGTCTTTCTATCCTGCTTTGACCTGTCAGAGGTCCCTTTCTACTATTTGTTGCCGGTTCACTCTGGGTCACTCTCTCTGTCTCTCTGTCTTTGTCTCTCTCTCCCGGTCTCTCTCTCTCTCTCTTTCTGTCTCACTCTCTCTCTCTCTTTCTCTCTCTCTTTCTCTCTCTCTCTTTCTCTCTCTCTCTCTTTATCTCTCTCTCTCTCTCTCTCTCTCTCTCTCTCTCTCTCTCTCTCTCTCTCTCTCTCTCCCCTCTGGCCTGTTGGCGTCCATTAAACTCTTTGACTCCCGCATCCTTTCCACCAACCGCAAAAACTTAACCCTTTGATTCCCTCACACTATCCACCAGCTTCCTGTCTGTCAAAGAAAAATGAAAAGAAAATGAAGTGGGCAGACAAGTTTCAGTTTCAGTTTCAATTTCTCAAGATGACGTCTCGGCGGTCAGAATGAATTCCATGTGCATTAACGTCACAGCTGCCATGTTATGGAGAACATCCAGAATGATCACGGTACAAGCCTTAAGCCTGCACATAAACCCACGAGCTGGCCAGATCCTGAGGTCCTACCTAGATAGTGCCATAACCCTGGGGTCGTAGGGGAGTGAGATGGCAGAGACCTCAACTTTTCCGCCAGCACCACGACGACGGAGCCCATCCCCTCTCCTTCGATTCAAATTCATATTCACATTGACTTTATTTTTTATCTAGACTTTAGAAAGGCAAGAAAGCTAATTGGTCTTCAAGGAGTGGGACCGGGGAAATCAACCTATCTCTCCAGTGTTTTATAACGAGTCATCCGGGCAATGCCCTGCTCTTCACGATTTTCAACTGCCGTGGGGCTTTAACGTGCACAGCCAGAAGGCACACGGGTCCGACTCGTTTTTCGTCCACTTCCGAAGGACTAGACGTTCAGTTCGAATTTCCGGTCAAACTGAGGAGAAAAGTCGAAGCCTCTACGGGAAGCGAACCCTAGAACCCCGAGTTTAGTTATTGGCAGGCGAACGTCTGAATCATTCTTCCACTCTTCTCCCTAGACAACTGAACGCGTAAGAAAACAAGCAATCGGTATCGGAGATGTAGCTTGCTTACTTGCTTGCTTGCTCGCTTACTTACTTGCTTACTTACTTGCTTACTTACTTACTTACTTACTTACATACTTACTAACTTACTTGCTTGCTGGCTTGCTTGCTTACTTAGCTATCTCTGATTAAGAAAATATTGGCTTCACCTAGTTGATAGATGGCTGAACATTTGGGCATTGACTAAGGGGGGAGGGGGGGGGTCTGTCAAGTGAGACGAGTTTATACAGAATAGCTAGTTGTGTTGTGATTCAGACCTTTAATTTTTTTTTATATACATGTTCCTTTTTTAGAAAGTAAGATACACACATACACATGTCTTTTACATGTAAGCAAGATTATTCCAGTGGTTGGCTAATAAAATTCCAGTATAAAATATGGACTAGGTAAAACATAGTCTAGGTAGGGCCTCGGGACCTGGCTAGCCATATGGGTTTATGTGCAGGCTTAAGGCATGTGCCACGGTCACCATACACGTGGCACCTGTGACATTTAGTGCATATGGAATTCGTTCCGAGCGCGGAGACGTCATCTTGAGAAACTGAAATGAAGATGTAGACAACCAAATCAACAAGCAGCAAACTAATTTCTAAAGAAAAATAAATTTCGGTCCAAGACCAGTTGTACTTTTTGCCTTTCGCAACATCAACACCTTGGAAACTGACCCCACTTCCCCCCCCCCCCCCTCCCCCCATTTTGCTAGAGGAAAGGGAGGGAATCAATACAACTAGGGGCTGTTTGATCGCGGAGTAGCAACCCCTGTCACTTGGGACAGGTCCATCTTCCATTTCTTCTTTATCGTTATTGCTGCACACTTCTCCACCCTTGTAGTGGTGTAGATGAACATGCGGAGAGAAACAGAGAGAGTGAGAGAGACAGACAGAGAGACAGGCAGACAGACGGACAGACAGACAGACAGAGACAGAGACAGAAAGACAGACAGACAGACGGACAGTAAGTGAGAGTGAAAGAGAGCACTGAAAAGGAGAGAAAGACCGAGAGCTAGTGAGAGAGACAGGGATCAAGAGAGAGAGAGAGCATTGCAAGAGATAAACTCTCACGCTTGTAAGATGATTTGGTTTACTTCTAGCATCCAGTTTTTAGCTTGATCTGTTTACCCCCACAAGTCTATAAATACTAAGTACTATTGAATGCAACCCACAAAATGAAAATATATTGATATGTTTATTTCTTCGTATAAAAAATAATTATGTTTATGATATAAACATGCAAACTTAGAGTTTTTTCAGATTTTTTAAACAAATGCCGCCTGTCTATCTATCTATCTATCTATCTATCTATCTATCTATCTATCTATCTATCTATCTAGTTATCTAATCCAAAACAAGTGTGACTGCTCGCGTTTAAGCAAACAGGAACCAGGAAAAAAAACAACGAAAAAAGAATCAGAATGCGTATTTAATACAACCAGACAAGACAGGCGTCTGTTTTTTTCTGGTTCCTAATCTATCTGTCTGTCTGTCTGTTTATCTGTCTATCTGTCTATCTATCTATCTATCTATCTATCTATCTATCTATCTATCTATCTATTTATCTATCTATCTATCTATCTATCGGTCTATCTATCGGTCTATCTATTTATCTATCTATCTATCTATTTATCGGTCTGTCTATCTATCTATCCATCTATCTATCTATCGTTCTGTCTATCGTTCTATCTATCGTTCTATCTAGCGTTCTATCTATTGGTCTATCTATCTATCTATCCATCTATGTATGACGTTCAGCTGGTATGGAGGGAGAGTCAAACGTTTAAGCAATTCCATAACCGCTGCAGTCGCTGACGCGCGGGGGGTGGGGGAGGGTGGGGAGGGGGGCACTGAAGACCTGCAGCAGCAGCAGACAGGATTCTCCATCTCTGTCTGTCATCCAAGGTGCAACAACAAACAGATCGAAATTGGCCAGATCTTTGGTGTTTGCCAGTACGCTCTTTCACTATTTACCTCAGCAATAATTTCAGTTTCAGTTTCAGTTTCTCAAGACGATGTCACCGCGCTCAGAACGAATTCCATATGCACTAACGTCACAGTTGCCATGTATATGGTGACCAAGGCACAAGACCTAAGCCTGCACATAAACCCATGAGCTGGCCAGGTTCTGAGGCCCTACCTAGCCTATGTTTTACCTAGTCTATGTTTCATACTAGTATTGTATCAGCCTATCACTGGAATAATCTTGGTTACATGTAAATGACATGTGTATGTGTGTATCTTATCTTCAGAAAAGGAACACACACACACGTATAAATATACATAAAGTAAATAAATGAATATTTAAAAGTCACCGATAGTCTCCATCCAGGCTATCCTGAAGATTGGTTTTAGAGACTGTGTTAACACGAAGTTAACAAATCCACACAAAAAGTGCGACCGCCCGCGTTCAAGCAAACAGGAACCAAAAAAAACCACTAAAATAGAACCAGAACGCGTATTTAATACAACCAGACAAGACAGGAGCAAATTTTCGGCCAACTGACCTTTGTCAAGTGTAAACGTAAGATCACAAACAAAATCAACAAGGAACATCCGAGGGTGCCGGATGGGATCAAGAGCACCAACACCCTACCACCCTCCGAACAACCACATACCCTAATCCTCCGACGCCACACAGTACCTACCCCACCAAGCAAAGAGAGGGGGGGCACCGCCCATGAGCCCAATGACCCACCCGGAGCAAGTCATCAACCACCTTGTCTACAAACTGAATGGCAAGACAGGGAGATGACAAACCCGGGGACATAGCCACACAACGCGCACCAACCAGGTCCACCAATGACGTGACCTTCTCGAGCAAAACTGTATATGTCTTAAAAACTTGGAAACTTGAAAACACTTTATTACTCGAAGATGGTAGCTTTTTTTTTTTCGTTGTTAATTGTTACTGTTGTTTAAATTTAAAGCCCAGCCGACCGCGTAGAGCCATATCTGGGCTATAACCAGTTCAATACATACACAACACTTCAACAGGAAAAAAAAAGAAAAGAAAACCAATTGGCCAAACAACGTTTGCTATGAAGGCCATGAGCTTATTCTTTACAATATCATTTAATTTAAATCTGCGGTTCTCAAACTAAACTGAATAGAATTGAATTGAATGGAACTTGTTCTGCGTGTACAGATTATTCTTGTGAACAAAGTAAGATATATATATATCAAACAGTTTTCATCAGGGACTCGGTCTAAAACACTTGAAGTCTCTTCCTCAGTAAACGCTGACCTCCCAATTCATTAGACGACACTCCTGGGGCAATTTTCCCTCTGCCCCTCCCTGATTCACCTGTGCCCCATCTTATAGCAGTCAAGCCAACCCCGGCGGGAAATGAACCATCGATTCCGACTCAGGGACAGGACTGACTTTGATAAGAGAATGAAATAACAGAGTGACTGGGAGTGGAGATAATCAATACGATTGTGGGGTGTTTGATCATGGAGTAGCAAGCCCTGTCACTTGGGACACGTCCATCTTCGCTTCCTTCTGTATATTTCGATTGCAACAATCTTCCCCTTTGCCAGGTGTCGGGGAGAGGAAAGAAGGCGGAGAGACACAGTGACTCAGAGAGAGAGAGAGTGAGAGAGAGAGAGAGAGAGAGAGAAAGAGAAAGAGAGAGCAGGAGCGAGTATGTGTGTGAGAGACAGAGAGACAGAGAGGGAGAGAGAGAGAGAGAGAGAGAGAGTGTATGTGTGTGTGTGCGTGTGTGTGTGTGTGTGTGTGTGTGTTTGTGTGTGTGTGTGTGTGTGTGTGTGTGTGTGTGTGTGTGTGTGTGTGTGTGTGTATGAGAGAAGGAGAGGTTTGTGTATGTGTGTGTGAGAGAGATGATGATGGTGATGATGATGATGATGATGACGACGACGACGACGATGATGACAGTAGTAATACTTAATTTTCCAACAGTAGACGTTATTAGCTAATAGCCATACATGCATACCCAGAATAGAATAACAGATTTGTACATAAGTGCATACATACACTCATACAACATACATACCCACGTGAAACAGAATTGTGTCATCACGTGAAGACTTTAGTGAACTGCATCTAAAAGAGAGACAGACAGACATAAAGACAGACACACAGACACACAGACAGGCAGACAGACACAGACAGATACAGAGAGAGAAGAAGAAAAATAGAAGAATGCGAAGAAGAAGAATGCGAAGAAGAAGAATGCGAAGAAGAAGAAGAAGAATGCGAAGAGAGAAGAAGAAGAATGCGAAGAAGAAGAATGCGAAGAAGAATGCGAAGAAGAAGAATGCGAAGAAGAATGCGAAAAGAAGAAGAGAATGCGAAGAAGAATGCGAAGAAGAAGAAGAATGCGAAGAAAGAAGAAGAAGAAGAGAAGAAAGAAGAAGAAAAGAAGAAGAAGAAAGAAGAAGAAGAAGAAGAAGAAGAAGAGAAGAAGAAGAAGAAGAAGAAGGAGAAGAAGAGAAGAAGAGAAGAGAAGAAGAAGAAGAAGAAGAAGAAGAAGAAGAAGAAGAAGAAAGAAGAAAAGAAGAAGAAGAAGAAAGAAGTGGATTAGTCTTGTCCTGTGTCTATGACTTACTTCCATAAAACTCCCCACACTGTCTTGCGACAGGTTTTTTTTTTTTTTTTTTTTTTTTTATTCATTTCGTCCGCCTTAACTTTCTGACCGAGTGAAAAGGTGCATGCGTTGATTAAGTCGTTTCGTTTTACTCACGAAACCAAGAAAACAAAACATAACATCAAAACACTTGACAGACAGGCGTGGGCGGAAAGTGCTAGGGACAAATTTACTTCTGAGATTACATTTCCAATAACCGTGTGACGCTGTATTTTTCCAATAAGCTCGTGGCGTTTGTCTTTGTTGATTGATTCTCTATGTCAATTGTATCGTTTTTTTGTTTTTTCTTTCTCTCTCTCTTTCTCTCTCTCTCTCTCTCTCTCTCTCTCTCTCTTCTCTCTCTCTCTCTTCCCACCCCCATCCCCACTCCCAATCTGACACATACCAACACATTAGACGCTGTCTCTCTCCTCTCTGTCTCTCTGTCCTGTCTCTCTGTCTCTTTCTTTCTCTCTCTCTCTCTCTCTCGCTCTCTCTCTCTCTCTCTCTCTCTCTGTCTGTCTGTCTCTTTCTCTCTGTCTGTCTGTCTGTCTGTCTCTCTCTCTCTCTCTCTATTCTATCTATCGATCTTTGTCTCCTCTTTCTCTCTCTCTCTCTCTCTCTGTCTCTCTCTCTGTCTCTCTCTCTCTGCTCTCTCTCTCTGTCTCTCTCCTCTGTCTGTTTCTCTCTCTCTCTCTCATTCTCTCTCTCAGTCCCTCTCTTTGTTTGTTTGTTTGTTGTTTGTTTGCTTGTTTGTTTGTTTGTTTTCAGGGTACCGATTTTTCTCGGATGTATGTATGCACATTCTTTTGCCCAGACTGTCCAAGCAACATGTTGCTGCACAGTCTGCATACCCCATCATTGGTGTGCATAATAGCTGGGTATGTTTTCATGTTTTCACACAAAAAAAAGGACACTGATGTGACTTACAGGATCTTTAACGTGCATATTAGATATTCTACATGCCTATACACACAAAGTAGGCTGAAATACTCATTGTTCTGGACACACGTTGATATGGTAGATCGAAAAAAAATCCTCATCCTTTATCCTCTAGGCTGGAGGGACTGATATAAAGACAGACATAAAACCCATAAGCCAGGTAGGACCTCAAGGCCTTGACAGCGCAGTGGGACTTATGCTCAGGTTTGTGCCTGTGTCATGAACAAATTGGATCTTCTCCATCGCATGTTTCGTTTTCACGGTCGTGGGCAGATGATTTCTTCTTTGAAATAGTGGCCTGAGCCTCTGCAACAGTATGTGTGCTGCGTTTCCAGACAGCAATGACAAACTACTGGAAATACACTTCCCAAAACCCCACACAAACGGGGATTTTCAACCTGATGAGATGACAAGTGGAGGTCAGAGACCAGAGAACATGCGGCAGCAACATTCCAAGGAGGATGCTGTAGACTGACTGAGAAAGACAACGTGGAGGACAGAGACCCAGAGAATAGTGCGGGACAGCCAACATTCCAAGGATGTGTTAGACTGATAGGACAGACGATGTGGAGACAGGACCAGAGAATATGCGGGCAGCAACATTCAGAAGTGGAGTGACGAGGACAGACGCGAGACAGAGACCAATAGTGCGGCAGCCAACATTCCAAGGAGTGATGCTGTAGACTGACTGAGGACAGACAGACGTGGAGGACAGAGACCCAGAGAACAGTCGGCAGCCAACATTCTAAGGAGTGATACTGTAGACTGACTGAGGACAGACAGACGTGGAGGACAGAGACCCAGAGAACAGTGCGGGCAGCCAACATTCCAAGGAGTGGTGCTGTAGACTGAGACAGAGACTGAGACAGACTGAGCCATCGCATGGCATCAGTGGCGTCAGTGTATGTGGAATGTGTTTCCCAGTAGTGAACGCATTCTTGAGAAACTGGAACTAAATTCACGAAGGGTCGAACCCAAACCTTCCTTTTGGAAATCCAGTGTCTTCCCCACTTGATTATCGCGTCCACAGGACAAGGTTTAAATTTTCTTCTCATCAGATCTTGACCTCCCAGTTCGTTAGGTAAAGGTTATGGGACAGTCTTTCTCTCTTACATTCCCAATCACCTGTGTCCCATCTTGGCATTCAGGTCAGTCACTGGGGAGAGACGAGACATTGATTTCAAGCCAGTGCGCCGTTGCTGGGAAAAGTTCCAGGCGATCTTTCCTTCTTCTGTTCCTCTTAATTGTTACTTTAGTTAGTTGGCTCGTTAGTTAGTTAGTTAGTTAGTTAGTTAGTTAGTTAGTTAGTTAGTTAGTTAGTTAGTTATGTTTGTTTAATTTGCTTTGTTTTAGTTTGTGTAGATTAGTATTAGTAGTTGTGTAGTTTGTATACAGTTTGTCAGGTTTGTCAGTTTGTCAGTTAGTCAGTTGGTTGGGTTTGGTAGGTGGTATGGTGGGGTATTTTTGGTTGGTTGGTTGGTTGGTTAGTTTGGTGGTCGGTTGGTTGGTTGGTTGGTTGGTTAGTTGGTCGGTCGGTTGGTTGGTTCGGTTGGTTGTTGGTTGGTTGGTTGGTTGTGGTTGGTTGGTTGGTTGGTTGGTTGTTGGTTGTTGGTTGGTTGGTTGTGTTGGTTGGTTGGTTGGTTGGTTGGTTGGTGGTTTTGGTTTTGGTTTATTTTTTCCTTTTTTTTTCCTAGGCGGGACGATAGGTTGTTTGGATAGAGCCGTGGACTCAGAATCAGAAATCTCGAGTTCAATCCCAGTTTGTAACATTAAAAACTGGTCTGTTCGCTGCCCAGTTTAAAGTCTCCATCATTTTTGTGATGTCAGCATAATGTTTCATCGGTCCTTCTCCCCCTCCACCCACCCCCCATCCCCATCCCCATCTTAAGACCTTACCAGGAATAGGATTTGTCAGGCTCATAGGTTGATAGTAATTGCAGGATGATTTAGATGAAGCGTATGTGAAATTGTCCAGTTGCGAGAATCCTAACCATACTTAATTAACTCCAGACCACAACTCTTATCGATCGAATGAGTTCGTTGGTCGGAGTAAAACTTCGTGCGTTCGGCCTTCAGTCCACCCACTGTGGAATGAGTGCCTAACCTACTCAGGATTTGGGAAGGTAACCTACTCAGGATTTGGGAAGGTAACCTACTCAGGATTTGGGAAGGTAACCTACTCAGGATTTGGAAGGTAACCTACTCAGGATTTGGGAAGGTAACCTACTCAGGATTTGGGAAGGTAACCTACTCAGGATTTGGGAAGGTAACCTATCAGGATTTGGGAAGGTAAAGCAGTGAAATAGACGAGACAGCTACCGCCCTCATACTACTGTTTTTTGTTGTTGTTTTAAGGTCATCGCACTCAGGGACATTACCTTTGGTCTCACCTTTTCTCTGTTCTTTTTCTTCTTTTTTTTTCGTTCCATTCTCTACGCCACCTTAATGGCCACAGAAGCTGGCACAGTTTTTTTTAAACAATGCGATGGTGATGATGTCGATGAGGATGATAATCACGATGCTATGGAGTTCCATCTAGGATGGAGACTGCGTGATGGGACTGTACTCTACTCTTACTATCATAATATATCCTGGCGTCAAACAGGCTGACAGATACAGACACCTGCAGTGCTGGTCAGAAGATTCGAGCAACACCCTGAGTGACGCATCCGTGAAGTGGATGAGACTCGACTGTGTGGTGCCAGTCTTCCCAATGAGCCCATAGCGCGCTTAACTCTGGATAGGAGCCGGTTAGAGCCGAAAAAACCCCACAATGATATATTTTTGAAGGAACTGATGGGGATTCGAACCCACAACCTTCAAGTCGGTAGTTCATTGCGTTAACCACTACACCACGGGAACTGGTTGAACCCCATAATACTGCCCCCACCCCGCAACCACCACCCACGCTCTCCTGAGAACTGTAGGTCTCCACCACGTCATTCCCCTACGGTTTTAGGGATACTGGACGAGTTGTCTTTCTTTTTGAACACCTCACACCAACCCCACGCCCCCCATTTTTTCCATTCCTGCTTCACCTGTCCGCCATCTTGGCAGTCAGACACCCTGTGGGAAGACGGGACATTGATTGCACGCATGCGCCCTGCTCCTATACGAGTCCTCTTCACTTCCTGTCCCCTGAGGATTTCTGGGATAGGTGGTTTGAAATAGAGGGTTCCCTTGATAGTTTGGTGTTAAATTGTGTCTTGGACGTAGGTTGTTGTTTTTTTTTAACTATGTTCACTTCTTTCTACTTTTCTTTCTTTTTTTTTTTCCTTTTAAATTTGTTATCGTTAGGGATGTGGAGATGCTTTAATCTGTGTTTTAGCTTTGCTTAATGTTTTCCACCTACGTCTCAATCATCTTCCGAGCTTTGTATTTGGTCATTTCAAAGCGTCCTCTAGAATGAATATACTTCCTTTCCGTTTCACTTTCTTTTTCTTCTTCGTCTTCTTTTTCTTCTCTGTCTCTCGTCTCTGTCTCTCCCTTCTCTCTTTTCTGTCTCTCTCTCTCTCTCTCTCTCTCTCTCTCTCTCTCTCTCTTTGTTGTGTGTGTGTGTGTGTGTGTGTGTGCGTGCGTGTGTTCGGACGCGTATGTCTGTGCATGTGTCTGTGCGCACGTGTATGTGTGTGTGTGTGTGTGTGTGTGTGTGTGTGTGTACGCGCGCGCGTGTGTTATGTGTGTGCGGTGTGTATGTGTCATATGTCTTTGTATGCCTGTGTGCGATGTGTATGTGTGTGTGTGTGTGTGTGTATGCGTGTGCATGTGTATGTGTATGTCGTGTGTGCGTGCACGGCGTGCTTGTACGTGTGTGTTTTGTGTGGGGGTTGGGGGGGAGGAAGGGAAATGAGTATCCCTGTGTGTGTGTGCCAATTGTGCTAATGAAACTTAACTACCACCCACACAACACGTTGGCCTTCTAGAAGGAAACGAGGACTTCCTCTCCATCACCAGGTATTCGGCAGCACCACGATAAAATCATTACCCTGATAGTCACGATAGCCAAGTGGGCTATGTCTAAATTCGACCCTGCCTGGGTAGCACCTGAAGGGTAGAGGGTAGATTTTTTTTTTTTATCGAACTTTCAAATGCAAAAGCTCCTGCGGTGTTGCTCAGAAAATTGGATCAGCACCATTTTCAGTGAGGCATCCGTGAAGAGGATGAGATTCGTTTATGTGGGTGGTGCCAATCTTCCCAGTGATTCCATAGCGTGTTCAAATCTGGGTAGAAGCCGGATGAGGGCCAAACAAAACCCCACTATGATAACTGACCGATGGGATAAGAACCCTAAACTTTCAAGTCGTTAGTTTCTGGCCTAACCGCGGCACTGCAGCACATCGTCGGCAGTATGTATTTCTTGTTCTTGTTCTTCTTGTTCTTCTCTTCTTCTTCTTTTTTTTTTTTTTTTTTTTTTTTTCTTCTTCTTCTTCTTCTTCTTTTTCGCATTCTTTCTTCTTCGCATTCTTCTTCTTCTTCGCATTCTTCTTCTACTTCTCTACTTTTTTAATATCTTTTTCTTCTTCTTGTTTCTTCTTTTTTATACTTGTTGTTGTTCTTCTTCTTATTCTTCTTGTTTTTTGTTCTTGTTCTTCTTGTTCTTGTTCTTGCCTCTTCTTGCTTCTTCTTCTTCTTCTTCTGCTTCTTCTGCTTCTTTTTCTTGTTCTTGTTCTTGTTCTTGTTCTTGTTCTTCTTCTTCTTCTTCTTCTTCTTCTTCTTCTTCTTCTTCTTCTTCTTCTTCTTCTTCTTCTTCTTCTTCTTCTTCTTCTTCTTCTTCTTCTTCTTCTTCTTCTTCTTCTTCTTCTTCTTCTTCTTCTTCTTCTTCTTCTTCTTCTTCTTCTTCTCTCTTCTTCTTCTTCTTCTTCTTCTTCTTCTTCTTCTTCTTCTTCTTCTTTCTTCTTCTTCTTCTTCTTTCTTCTTCTTCTTCTTCTTCTTCTTCTTCTTCTCTTCTTCTTCCTTCTTCTTCTTCTTCTTCTTCCTTCTTCTTCTTCTTCTTCTTCTTCTTCTTCTTCTTCCCTTCTTCTTCTTCTTCTTCTTCTTCTTCTTCGCATTCTTTCGCATTCTTCGCATTTTTTCCTTCTTCGCATTCTTCGCATTCTTCGCATTCTTCCTTCTTCCATTCTTCTTCTTCTTCTTCCTTCTTCTTCTTCTTCGCTTCTTCGCATTTCTTCGCATTCTTCGTTCTCTTCTTCGCTTCTTCTTTCTGCTTCTCCTCCTCCTCTTCTTAACTCTGCGAAAAGTATTAGGAGTTTTGTACTGAAGAACTCTTCACCAGATTCCTCCAGCTCTGTCTGTTGTGTGACAAAGCCTGGGTCTCTGCAAATTGTTTCTCTGTCCATTCTGCAAAATCTTGTAAGTCCATTGCTTTTTTGTTTTGGTTTGGGGTTGTTGTTGTTTTTTTGGGGGGAGGGTCCTTCTTCCCCATCGTCTCTCTCACCTCGACACTTCCCTTAAGACTAATCTAGCAAGTTCATTGGATCTTGTAACATGGCCATCCCAACGTAATTTTCTTTTCTTAACTGAAGTCAGCAGATCCTCATATGGTCCATTGCGCTGCTTGATGGTTTGGTGCTCTTATTCATTGGTGATTTGATCGGTGCGTCTGATGTTTGATACTTTGTTATAACACCTATTTTCCATTGTTTGGATTAGCCTTTCCAAATCCGCTGTGAATGTCAATGTCCTGGCGTGAATACAGGAATATGGAATATACCAGAGTACATAAGACACTGATCATGTCTTTCA
>JAPXFY010000023.1:63945797-63948297 GCA_030674185.1 Monoplex corrugatus
CTTGGCTTGCAGGCGACGTAGATCAAAAAGGGAGCCATCCAGGCGGTACTTTAGGTATATTCCCTTGTCAAGATCCTTGCAGGCGTGGGAAAGCATGGCGGTGAAGAAGATTTTGAAGAGGACTGGTGCCAGGACACAGCCTTGTTTGACGCCATTTGTAATTTCGAATTCGTCAGTCATGCTGCCACCCGCAAGAACTTGCCCACTCATGCCTGTGTGGAAGAGCTGGATGATCTTTAGGAATTTGGGAGGGCAGCCAATCCGTTCTAGGACAGTCCACAGGGCTTCTCTGTTGACCGTGTCGAAAGCCTTGGTAAGGTCAATAAAGACTGAGTAAAGAGGCCTATTCTGTTCTATGCACTTTTCTTGAATTTGTCTCATAGCAAAGATCATGTCCACAGTGCTTCTCCCTGGCCTAAAGCCACATTGAGCCTCTGGTAGGATCTGTTCTGAGATGGTTATCAGTCTGTTGAGGATAACCCTTGCAAATATTTTCCCTGCTATGGAGAGAAGAGAGATGCCCCTGTAGTTTCCGCAGTCTGCTTTACTACCTTTGTTCTTGTACAGCGCAACTATGAGCTCGTCTTTGAAATGAGCAGGCATTTGCTCTTCTTCCCAGACCTGTGGAATGTGTGTGTGTGTGTGTGTGTGTGTGTGTGTGTGTGTGTGTGTGTGTGTGGTGTGTGTGTGTGTGTGTGCGTGTGTGTGTGTGTGTGTGTGTCTGTGTCTGTGTGTGTGTGTGTGTGTGTGTGTCTGTGAATGTGTGTGTCTGTGTCTGTGCCTGTGCCTGTGTTATTTGTAGAAGCTTATGTAGAAAGTTTGTTGGGGGGGGGGGGGGGTTATTGTTGTTGTTGTTGAAGAACTCTCATGAATCACCCTGAGATATATACACATATATACCCACAGACAGTGATAATACTGTCTAACTTTTCCGACTCCAAACCAATGGCAACAATGTCATGGAAGGTTTCCAGGGCTTTGGGGCCTGCTGCCTTGAAGATCTCAGCATATATATATATATATATATGTGTGTGTGTGTGTGTGTATGTGTGTGTTGTGTGTGTGTGTGTATGTATGTATGTATGTATGTACATATATACCCACAGACAGTGATAACGCTGTCTAACTTTTCCGACTCCAAAACAATCACAAATCTCCCAAAGTCGAAGAACTCTCATGAATCACCCTGAGACTGGAAAGATTCCAAATAATCAACAAGATGGATGGGAGGTAGACTCCACACGAATCCTGCTGCAGGCCAAATGCCATCGATATTATAAAGATTCTCCTCCTCCCTACGTGTCTTCCATTATGGCCGACATCCACCCCTAACGTGATGACGAAGTACGCACATATTACAACGTCACTATTTTCGGACCACTTCCTGCTTGTTTTTTTTCCAAAATTTCTTGTCCGGCTCATTTGTGAAAACGTTGTCTGAGTGAAAAATCAATTTTGGGTCGAGAAAATGATTGGTGTTGTGTGTGTTGTGTGTGTGTGTGTGTGTGTGTGTGTGTGTGTTTTGGTGTGTGTGTGTGTGTGTGTGTGTGTGTCTGTGTCTGTGTCTGTGTCTGTGTGTGTGTGTGTGTGTGTGTGTGTGTGTGCTTGTGGAGTGTGTGTGTCTGTGTCTGTGCCTGTGTTATTTGTAGAAGCTTATGTAGAAAGTTTGTTGGGGGGTGGGGGGTGGTGGTTATTGTTGTTGTTGTTCGTTTTTCTGTTTGTTTGTTAGCTTGTTGGTTTTTGTTTTATTTGTTTTGTTAGTTTTGGTTTGTTTTTGGGGAGGTTGTCGTTACTATTGAAAGACAGACAACTCTTTTCCCTCTCTTAGGCGCTAGAGACATGTGCTGGAGTTACTCCCCTTTCCCTAAAGGACGTCAGGGAAATATGTCCAGGGGCGGTAATCTGTCCATCCCAGCTTGAAATCTGGCAGGTGTGTGGTCTGCATACACAGAAATGTTTAGACAAACTTTCTCCATCTTGTTAATCTTGATCTTTCTTGGTGGGAGACATTCAACATTTTTTTTCCGACCTCATGTTGTGTAGAAATAAATATTTCCTGTGGAAGAAGCCCAGTCGTTTTTTTTTTTTTACTTTAGAGAGTTGTTATGAGTGAAGAGGATGGAAACTTATTCGAATGTGACCAAGTTCTGAGAAATCATTTGTGTTCGGTTAAGCAGTAAAATATTCAGGTTAGCACGAGCACACACAGACACATTTAGGCACACTCACACACACTCCACACATACTATACATACATACATACATAACATTCAAACATACGATACATACAACCATATGGCAAACCTCCCAAAGTCGAAGAACTCTCATGAATCACCCTGACACTGGAAAGATTCCAAATAATCAACAAGATGGATGGGAGGTAGACTCCACACGAATCCTGCTGCAGGCCAAATGCCATCGATATTATAAAGATTCTCCTCCTCCCTACGTGTCTTCCATTATGGCCGACATCCACCCCTAACGTGATGACGAAGTACGC
>JAPXFY010000023.1:63955797-63960797 GCA_030674185.1 Monoplex corrugatus
TTAACACACACACACACATACACACACATACACACGCATAATACACACACACATTAACACATACACAAATGCACACACACACATTAACACATTAACACATACATACACACACAAGTACACGCACATATACATCCACACGCACACAAAGCACACACATGTACATGTAATACACACGTACAAGCGCGCACGCACTTACACACATACGCACACACATACGCACAAGCACACACATGTGTATACACAATCATACGCATACACCAAAAGTCATCACACGTGAACACTCGCGAATGCACGTACGCACGCACACGCGCCTGTTTGCACACATACACGCGCTAATGGGAAAAAAAGGGAGAGAGACAGATAGACAGACAGAGACACAGAGAGAGAGAGAGACCGAGAGAGACACAGAAAAAGAATGAGTACGAGAGAGACAGAGAGAGACTGAGAGAACGATAGAGAGAGAGACTGAGAGACCGAGAGAGAGAGAGAGAGACAGACAGACAGACAGAGACAGAGAGACACAGAGACAGACAGAGAGAAAGAGAGACAGAGAGACAGAGACAGAGAGATACAAAGACAGACAGACAGACAGAGACCGAGAGATACAAAGACAGACAGACAGAGATAGAGAGATACAGAGACAGAGAGACAGACAGAGACACAGAGAGAGAGACACAGAGAGAGACAGAGAGAGAGAGAGAGAGAGAGAGAGAGAGAGAGAGAGAGAGAGAGAGAGAGAGAGAGAGAGAGAGAGAGAGAGAGAATAACAAGAACGCACGGCAACAAAGTTTACGCAGTGGGCACCTCCGCTTATGATCTCATGAAACAACTCGCCATTTCTGGGAAGAAGAGGACTAGAGCCCTTAAAGCGATGGCAGAGGCAGCAGAAAGGAGCTCAAGCTGGATCTGGGCAAGGAGGAACGAAAAAAGTGAACTTCATAAGGATTAAATTCCCTACAGATGATGTGTGCCCCGTTAGCACATTGGTAAAACCGCGTACCGCAGTTCTGAAGCGCAGAATCGCCCAGGTTCGATCCCCGGCGTGGGAAAATTTTAAAAATAAAAAATAAGACAACAGCAGAAGGGCATCCAGGAGTCATGACCTGGATGTGGCCCGGCCCCCCGAGAGTGTAAGGAATTCAGGGCCGAAACACTTGTCTAAAGGGGGTTACTTCTCTGAAGACCTTCTGTTGTCTAGCTCTCCCTAGAGTTTCTTTCTACCTGCACATGGTCAGTCCATTGACTTCCGGGAATAGTTCGGAGGACATTCGGGAAAGACCGAAGGACACTGGGAAAGACTAGATCTGCGGGCTTTGTGGGTTGGCTTCCCACCTTGCCTTTGATAACATGCCACGAGTTTTTCAAATGAAAGATGCTCCCAGGATTCACCGAAAGGGGGAGAGAATGATGAATCCATCGGCACTGACTCCATCACGACTGGAAACGCACAACGGACCATGATTAATGACCAGTTGGAATTTCCGTGTGCGTGTGGAAGGAGATTCACCACCAAACGCGGCATGAAGATCCACAGGACAAAAATGGGCTGTTTGAAGACACATACGAACCAGCAGCAGCGCACTGCGATAGCAGGTGAGACGTTGGATGACCAAGGCCAGGAATTAAACCATAGTGCCAAGGACATCCACGCTGACGGTTCTGATGCGGATTTTGCACAAGCTCTTAACGCCAAACGTGGAAAACTCAATTTGCCGCCTGCCGGTGCAAAAGAACAATGGGAGAAATTAGATGAGGAACTTGTCCTTAAGCTGAATGCGCTAATAGGGAACAGTACGCTGGAACACAAACTTGACACATACGGAGACATCATATACTCTATCTGCAGGGACACTTATGGAGTGAAGCAGCCAAAGACAAAAACGCCTCCCCAGAAATCCAGAAGACAGCAACAGATGGAGAGCATCCGGAGGGAGAAAAGGAAGCTTAAAAAGCGAATGAAAACTGCCTCAGAATTCGAGAAGCAAGGGCTCCTGGAACTCTGGAAAGATCTGAAGGCCAAACACAATGCTCTCAGCAAAGTGGAATCAGCAAGGCGAAGAAAGAGCAAAAAGAAGAAGACTCAAGATCGTTTCTTCAAAGATCCCTTTGACTTTTCAAGAAAGCTGTTTGAACAACCCAAATCAGGGACTCTCACAGTGGGCAAGGAAACCCTAGAGCAGCATCTCAGGGAAACATATTCCGATTCTCAGCGCGAGGCACCACTTGAAATCCAGAATCTGGTTTGGCCTGCAGCGCCAGAAGGAAAATTCAATAACAAACCACCAACACTGGATGAAGTGAAGAACGTAGTAAAGAAAGCCAGAGCCAAGTCAGCACCTGGACCAAACGGAATACCATACCTGCTCTACAAGAAATGCCCAAAAGTGCTCGAGTGGCTCCACAAGATGATTCGATCAGCATGGAGGAACCAGAAGATCAGCGACCAATGGATGAGAGCTGAAGGAGTGTACATTCCGAAGGAGCAGAACTCCAGCAGCATCAATCAGTTCAGGCCAATATCACTTCTGAACGTCGAGGGGAAAATCTTCTTCTCTGTTATGGCAGCAAGATTGACAAAATACCTGACTGAAAACAAGTATCTGGATATGTCAGTCCAAAAGGGAGGCATACCAGGAATGCCTGGATGCTTGGAACATGCCACGTTGATTTGGGATGCCATCCAAAAAGCAAGAACAGAGAAGAGAAACATTGACGTAGTTTGGCTTGATCTGGCGAATGCATATGGATCAGTTCCACACGATATGATCCAGCTGGCTCTTGAAATGTATCACATCCCAGAAAACATCCGAACAATGCTGAGGAAGTATTTCCAAGGGTTCTCAATGCGGTTCTCTACCAAAGAATACACCACGGACTGGATAGACCTAGAGGTGGGCATTGCAATGGGCTGTGCAATCTCTCCCATACTGTTCGTGTTGGCAATGGAAGTCATCTTGAAAGCTGCAATGAAGAGTTCAGGTCCAGTGAATCTGGGAGATGGATACCAGATGCCTCCTCTGAAAGCTTTCATGGATGACACAACAGTCTTGTCCACGGATGAGGAAGAGACACACCAAATCTTAAAGCAGCTGGATGAGCTGGTGGCCTCTTCAAGAATGAGGTTCAAACCTAAGAAATCCCGAAGTCTCTCACTGCGAAAAGGAAAAGTGGCAGATTCAGTCAAATTCATGGTAGCCAACCAAGCCATCCCCACTGTCACAGAAGAGCCAGTAAAAAGTCTCGGAAGATGGTATGATGACTCCCTGAAAGACACAAAAAGGGGATGTGAAACCAAGCAAACAGCAGAAGAAGGCCTGAAGAAAATAGATAACTGCGGACTGCCAGGCAAATACAAAGTCTGGTGTCTACAGTTCATGCTGATACCAAAGCTGCTGTGGCCACTGCTAATCTATGACATTTGCACCAGCACAGTCGAAGCAATGGAAGCCAAAATCAACAAATACACAAGAAAATGGCTCGGTGTCCCACCTGGTCTCACTGATGTTGCATTCTACTGTCGTCAAGCAATGCTGAAGCTACCTCTCAAATCCATAGTGGAGGAATACAAAGTTGGAAAAGCAAGACTGTTGAGCATGCTGGAGGAATCGGAAGACAATATCGTGAGATCAGTTCATCCAAAGCTGAGAACTGGCAGAAAGTGGAAAGTCCAAGAGGCTGTAAACAATGCCAAGAGAAACCTCAGCATCAAAGAAATAATTGGACACACGCAAACCAACAGACAGGGACTGGGAGCAACAAAAATGCAGTGGTGGTCCAAAGCCAAAGGGAAGGAAAAAAGAGACATGATCATACAGGAGTTGAAGGAAGAAGAAGATGTCAAAAGAGTGCAGAAGGCAGTCCAGCAAGGTCAACAGGGGCAATGGACAACATGGGACAGTGCACTCCAAAGAAGTCTCAGCTGGAACGATATGTGGCACATGGCTCCTCTAAGGATAAGCTTCCTCCTCAGATCTGTATATGACCTGCTCCCCTCGAATGCAAACTTAGTGAAATGGGGGAAAGCAGACGACCCAGCATGTCCGCTCTGTCAGAAGAAACAAACAGTGGAACATGTCCTAAGCTCTTGCAAAGTAGCGCTAGCCCAAGGAAGGTATACATGGAGGCACAACCAAGTTCTGAAAGTGATCACAGATGTGGTTAGCGAAAAAACCATGACCCCAAACGCACCAATTGCTATGACAACGTTCTACAAAGCAGGAGGGAAACAGGTCTGGCCCGAAAGTGCTATGACAACCAGCACATTGCCAAAGGGTCTTCTGGATGGAGCAGTCGACTGGGAGTGTACAGCAGACCTCCCAGAGTGGAGAAATTACCCAGATGTCATCAGCAAGACAGGCATGAGACCAGACATCGCTCTCCACTCTGACTCCTCGAAACAAGTGATTCTGATAGAACTCACTGTGCCATACGAAAGCAGAATGGAAGAAGCACATATCTACAAGACCGAAAAATACGCCGGTCTTGCCAGCACCCTGAAGAAAGCAGGTCTGCGGGTCAAAATCTTCGCCATAGAGGTCGGGGCAAGAGGGTTTGTGGGCACCTCCGCTTATGATCTCATGAAACAACTCGCCATTTCTGGGAAGAAGAGGACTAGAGCCCTTAAAGCGATGGCAGAGGCAGCAGAAAGGAGCTCAAGCTGGATCTGGGCAAGGAGGAACGAAAAAAGTGAACTTCATAAGGATTAAATTCCCTACAGATGATGTGTGCCCCGTTAGCACATTGGTAAAACCGCGTACCGCAGTTCTGAAGCGCAGAATCGCCCAGGTTCGATCCCCGGCGTGGGAAAATTTTAAAAATAAAAAATAAGACAACAGCAGAAGGGCATCCAGGAGTCATGACCTGGATGTGGCCCGGCCCCCCGAGAGTGTAAGGAATTCAGGGCCGAAACACTTGTCTAAAGGGGGTTACTTCTCTGAAGACCTTCTGTTGTCTAGCTCTCCCTAGAGTTTCTTTCTACCTCTATCTTGTAGAAATCTGCT
>JAPXFY010000023.1:63965797-63983297 GCA_030674185.1 Monoplex corrugatus
CTCTGTTCCTCATTCACT
Source organism: Monoplex corrugatus (assembly GCA_030674185.1). Classification (NCBI taxonomy): domain Eukaryota; kingdom Metazoa; phylum Mollusca; class Gastropoda; order Littorinimorpha; family Ranellidae; genus Monoplex; species Monoplex corrugatus. The sequence continues at coordinate 63,965,816 of JAPXFY010000023.1, forward strand.
CTCTCTCCATGTCTCTCTCTCTCTCTCTCTCTCTCTCTCTCTCGCTCTTTCTCCCTATCCCCTCTTTCTCTGTCTGTCTGTCTCTCTCTCTCCCTCTCTCTCTCTCTCTCTCTCTCTCTCTCTCTCTCTCTCCGTCCCTCTCTCTCTCTCTTTGTATGTAGTGGCCCCGTTACCCCAGTTGGTCAGAGTACCATGTCAAAAACTGCAGTAGTCTAAGGCAGGCCACAGTTTTCAATGGTCGGTCAGCTCAGTAGACCATAGCGTAAAGGTGTCAAACGACCTGGGTTCAATCCTCCGGCAAGCCACAGTTTTGTGTCATGCAGGCTGGCTCTTGTAACTGACCCATGGACTCCAAAGATCTGATGTCCTGACTTCAGTACCAGCCTTCAGTATAAATTCATTCTTCGTTTCTGGTGGTGCCAACTTAGTGTTTCAAAACCCCCTCCCCCTCCTCCCCAGTTTCAAGATCTTGCCAGCGCATAGGGTTTTTGCGCAGGCTTATGGAGTCTGCCAGATAATTCTTGGCAGATTTTGGCTGGAGCACATATGGATTTGTCCCAGTGCAATGGACACCTCTTGAACAAACTTCAGACTCCGAACTCTGACTTCAGTATAAAATTTGGCCTGCTCGCTGACCATCTTAATGTTTCAGTCATTCTGGTGGTGTCGGCTTTAGCGTTTCATAGTTCCCATTCACATTTTCCCCTCTCCCTCTCCCTACCCGACCTTCTCCTCCTCCTCCCCCATTTCAAGGCCTTGCCAGCCTATAGGGCTTTGTGTGCGTAGGCTGAAGGAGTCTCAAGATCGTTATTGGAAGGTTAGGGTGGAGCGCGTAGGGAATTGTCCGAATGCAATGAATCTCTATTGAAAAAAAAACTCCGACTTCAAACTTCCAGACTAGCGGAATAACTTATTACCGGGCCTCTCTCTACTCCACGGTAAGAAACACCCGAATGTGCTGGAGGGAGCCAGAGCATAATAATAAATGTAGATTCCGTTCCTGCTATGCAGTCTCAATCCTGAATGGAACTCCGTAGCACCATAACTAAATCCTCATTGTCATGATCATCATGGCAACAACAACAACGACAACAAATAATAGAAAGGTGAGCACGAGTGGAGCGATGATCCTTAAAAAAGCCTGAGAGAGATTAAGAGAGACAGAGAGAGAGACAATGACAATGACAATGATGCTTTATTTTCCAACGGTAAAAGCTATTGGCTAGAAGCCATTTTTCAAACTTGCCGTTGCTATTCTATACACATGACATTTGAGAGAGAGAGAGGAGAGAGAGTTGCAGGCAGACAGTCAAATAGACAGACAGACAGACAGAGTGAGTGAAAGAAAATAGAATAGAAGAGAGAGAGAGAGACAAACAGACGGCCAAATAGACAGACAGAGTGAAAGAAGACAGCCAAACAAATAGAGTGAGTGGATGTTCGAGAGAACAAGAACAAAGAACAAGAACGAAGAACAAGAACAAAGAACAAGAACGAATATCATTTACGAAGATGTGAAAAAAGCAATGGATATGCTTTTTTTATCATCCAGTCATTTCCCTAGGTAAACCTAGTATAGACACAACTTATACATGACTCACTGTCAATATTTCAACAACACTAAAGATTAGACATAGGCAAAAACGTTCAAAGAAACAGATGTAAATTTTCATACTAATCATTTTAACCTTGATAAAAAAAAAAATAGTGTTATTGACTGATGCAATAGTACACCCAAAGCATCACAGAGGGACTTCAAAACATGTCCAGTGCGTCAAATGAGGACATGAAAATATGATGATTAATTCATAAGATGTGCTACTATACACATTTTCTTAAATATTGTGAAACTGAGATATTCTTGCATGATTTGGGGCAATGTGTTCAAGAAGCTAGTCTGTAAGGATAGACGAGGCTGGATTTAAAGAGGAACCGGAAGAAGAGAAAAAGAATCAGAAAGCATATTTAATACAGCCATACAAGACAAGCGCTGTATTCTCTGCTTGTATTAAATACGCGTTTGATTCTTATTTCGTGTTTTTTGTTGTTGTTGTTGTTGTTGTTGGTGGTGGTGGTGGTGGTGGGGGTGGTGGTGTGGTGGGTTTTTTTTTTTCAAGCCCCTGTTTGCTTGAACGCGGGCAGTCACACTTGTTTAGGAGTTTGGATTTAAAGAGATCGTTTCTCGGGACAGAGATATCTATTTTTCTGTTGTTCATATGTAATTTATAAAGAAGAGACTGGTGATGTTTTCTGACTTCAAACTTCAAAACACTGTATTGCTCAAGAATAGTAGCACTAGGTCCCACTGGATCTGTCTTATAGCTAGTCCTTGATACAACATAAGCATAACAAAATACAGATGAACCATTACACATACGATGCCAAAGAAGTTATAAACATGAATGTGAATGAAATAGTGATGTCTGTGTTTCAGTCGTTCGAGTGTTTTACAAATACATGAGAGACAAAGGCAGACTCAAGCGAAGCAAATACATGTCTACTTCTATCAACAACAGCAAAATCTATAATAACTACAACAATAATAATAATGATGATAATAATAATAATTATTATTATTATTATAACAATAGTAGTAGTAGTAATAGCAGCAGCAGTAGTAGTAGTAGTGGTAAGAACATCATATGTTTGTTAGATAATAATAATGAGAGAATCAGAGAGAGAGAGAGAGAGAGAGAACCCAAGAGAGACAGACAGACAGAGACAGAGACAGAGAGAGAGACAAAGAGAAAAACAGAGAAAGAACCGGAGAAAGACAGAGACAGAGAGTGAGAGAGAAAGAACCAGAGAGAGTGTGTATGTGTGTATGTATGTGTGAGTGCACACGCGCGCGTACGTGAGTGCGTGCGTCCGTGTGTACGTGCGTGCGTGTGTGGGTTTGTGAGTGTGTATGTTTTATTTTAAACAGAACATATCATGTGCGTGCGTGTGTGTGTGTGGAGAAAGAGAGAGAGAGTGCGTGTGTGGTGTGTGTGTGTGTGTGTGTGTGTTGTGTGTGTGTGTGTGTGTGTGTGTGTGTTATTCCAGACAAATTTAATATATCATGTGTGTGTGTGTGTGTGTGTGTGTGTGTGTGTGTGTGTGTGTGTGTGTTGTGTGTGTGTGTGTGTGTGTGTGTGTGTGTGTGTGTGTTTGTGTGTGTGTGTGTCTTATTCCAAACATATTTATTATATCATGTGTGTGCGTGTGTTTCTGGTTTCATATTTATTATATCATGTGTGTGTGTGTGCGTGCGTGCGTGTCTGTGTCTGTGTGTCTGTGTGTGTATATGTGTGTCTGTGCCTGTGCATCTTATTTCAAACAGATGTATTATATCCTGTGTATGCACGTGTTGTGTGTGTTGCAGTGTTCCTACACGGGCCAAAGATGTCAGACGACCAGCCAGTGCTGCAACGAAGATGACGTCTGTCTGACGTCCGTCAAGTACAACTACATCTCAGGTACGTCACCCATGACGTCATTTCGTTATGACGTCGTGCATCCCTGAACTCAGGACTAAGCGCACAGACAGTTCACATAATACAAGACAAAGGAGTCTGATATGATTTAGTCCTCTTCTCACACTGGACGAAGCAGCAGGGAAGTTTCAGTCTTTTTATCCTAGTTTTTGTATCTGGTGTTTGTTTGTGATCTTACATTCACGTTTGAGAAAGGCTAGTTCGCCGAAAATTTGCGCCTGTCTTGTCTTGTATTGAATACGCGTTCTGATTCTATTTTCGTGTTTTTCTGGTTCCTGTTTGCTTGAACGCGGGCAGTCGCACTTGTTTCGGATTATGGGTCAAAGCAGTTGCAAGGTAAAGCAAAAAAAAACAAAAAAAAACAGCAAGGGAGTAGTAGCATGGGTTACCCGAGAGTCACGAGCTCTCTACTACCTCACTCCCCTATGACTTTATAGTTTCTGGAACACACTTTCACCATTACCGTCCAGAATGTCAGAGAAATTCTTGGCTACGTACTATGACCGCATCACACCAGACACACAGACAAATTGCAAGGGCGGGGGGGGGGGGGGGGGAGGAGGGGGTCGATCTGAATCATTTTTTCATTTTGTGACCAATGGGGCCGTCTCTGGAAAGAAGCAAAGAGGAGAGGAGAAATAGATAAGGGAGAGAAAGACAGACCAACCAGTATAAAATGAAAGAAGTGAACGAAAAACAAACAACAGAAAAAAAATAAAACGGAAAGAAGGAAACGTACACGCGTACGCACACTTACTCACACGCACACACACACACACACATGCACACGCGTGCGTGCTCATGCACATCAAACAAACATACAAAGACCCGGCACGTACTGAAAACCAGGGCTTAAAACGTTCCGCGTCTGGGCGGAATTCCGCGATTTCGGTTTGTCAAAAAAAAAAAACCCCCAAAAAAAAACCGAAAGCAGCAAGGCATCCATGATCGGCTTGCAAGCGTTCATAGCAACGGCGCGTAAGTTATGGCCCCTGATTTGCCCCCGGACCCCTCTTGTTTCAGTGGTTTTTCCCTCCTGCTGTTTTAAGCCCTGATAAACGCATGTACAACCTCATACAAACACGCATAAACACACATGCATATACATGCATATACTCCAAACACTCATTTTACACACACACTTAAAACTCACCCCTCAACACACCCACACCTACACCTACCCACACACAAATACACGCACGCACACACACACAAATACACGCACGCACACTCACACACACACATTCCTACAAGTGCACACCCACCTACCCGCCCACAAACACGTAAGCATACAGATATACATACCGACAACAACAGCAGCACGCATACTGATACACATACATACAACTATACTGACATACGCACACAAACACACCCCTACACACATCCACACCTACAGGTACACCACACACACGCGTGCGCGCGCGCACGCACACACACACACATCCTGTAAAAGCACATATGTGAATAGACGTTAAAAAAAATAACTAACGAACACACACACACACACACACACACACACACACACACACACACACACACACACACATACACACACACCACACACACACACAAACAAACAAACAAACAACACAACACAACACAACACAACACAACACAACACAACACAACACAACACAACACAACACAACACAACACAACACAACATAACACAACACAACACAATGCACAATACTTTGAACTTTTTCCCTATTTTTTTGCAATCCGTATTCCATAGGATTGCGTGCCCAGTTCCCTCCACCTTTTAATTAAAAGCTTTCGTGCTGTAAATTAGATTCCGGAGGGTCAATGGCATTTAGGGCGACATGACAGATCATTGAATCCATCTCTTGTTGGCCGGTATCAGACGATTCTGGACACAACACAATCATTCCGCTGTTTCTGCTGGAATTAATGCAATTTTCGGCAAATGGGTCGATAAGGCGCTGGTATGAATTTCCCCATATTTCGTGGTCTAGGGGTGGAGGCGGGAGGGTTGGGGTTGGATGAGTGTTGGAACGTGGGAGGGGGGTGTATGTGTGTGTGGGTGGGTGGGTGGTTGGGTGGGTGCGTGCGTGTATTTGTGCATGCGTGCGTGTGTATGTGTGTGTGTGTGGGAGGGGGAGGGTGGATGTTTGAGTGTGTGTCTGTTCGTTCGTTATTTCTTTTAACGTCTGTTCACATATGTGCTTTTAGACGAGTGTGTGTGTCTGTGTGTGTGCACGCGTACAGGTTTATGTGATGCATGAGTGTTTGAGAGAGAGGGACGGTTAAGTGTGTGTGAGTGTGTGTGTGTGTGTGTGGTGTGTGTGTGTGTGTGTGTGTGTGTGTGTGTGTGTGTTGTGTGGTGTGGGTGTTTGTGTGGTGGTGTGTGTGGGGGGGGGGGTGTCTGTATCTGTATCTCTGTCTGTGAGTCTGTGTGCGTGACGGGGTTTGTATGCTTGCATGTATGTATGTGTGTGTTTGTATGAGCGTGTGCGCACATATGCATGTGTTCGTGCATGTGTTCGTCCCTGCGACTGTGCGTACGTGCTCGCGCTCGCACTGGGCTTGTGCCAAGTTCGTAGAAATGGGTTACACGATAAATCACGAAAACAACTTAATAATATTATTCCAGATTTTCGCCAATAACAGAAATCACATCTGATAGAAATAGATGTGACGGCTTTGTTTTATCAGCAGGGCTGTGAACCAAGCAAATCATGGCCAGGCGATGTTGATAGTTACGTCCCCTTCACAAAACACTGGCGCTTTCCTTAGCTGCAAACGGTTTTTGTTGTCGTTGTTTGTTTGTTTAATTTATTTTATTTGTTCTTTGTTTGTTTTTTGTTTGTTTCTCTGTCTGTCTGTCTGTTCTTTCTTTCTTTCTTTGCTTGTTTGGTTGGTTAGTTGGTTGGTTGGTTGGTTGGTTGGTTGGTTGGTTGGTTGGGTTGGTTGGTTGGTTGGTTGGTGGTTGGTTGGTGGGTTGGTTGATGGGTTGTTGGTTGGTTGTGTGTGGTTGGTTGGTTGTTGTTGGTTGGTTGGTTTGGTTGTTGGTTGTTGTGTTGGTTGGTTGGTTGGTTGGTTGTTGTTGGTTGGTTGGTTGGTTGGTTGGTTGTTGGTTCGTTCGTTCGTTCTTTTGTTTGTTTGTTTGTTTGTTGTTTGTATTGTTTGTTTGATTGTTTGTTTGTTTTTATGTTTTTGCTTGCTTGATTGTTTGTGCTTGTTTGCTTGTTTGTTGTTTGTTTTATGTGTGCTGGTTCTTTTGCTAGAGCCATGAACTCAAGATCTGAACACTGGAGTTCAGTCTCAGCCCGCAACATGAAAAACTGGCCAGATCGTTGCTCAACTTAATATTTCCATTATTCTGATGCTACTAGCTTAGTGTTTCATTGTCCCTTCTCTGATGCAGTCTTTCAATGCTTTCGTAGGGTCTCCGTCAAACTAAACTTTGCAGCTTGCTACGTTACCATGGAATGCCTTTGCCTGATTATCTGAAGCAAGATTGAAAATATCTGCACTTTAATGGATCATCTAAGTGGTTTAGAACTAGACTAAAATGAATATGTTTTAAATAGTTACCTACAAATCCTTACTTTTAGCGAAGAGATCAAGATCAGGAAACGAAAATAATGCCAACAGCAGGAGGCAACCGGAAGCGAGAGAGGAAGCGGAAGCGGAAGGGGAGGGGACGTAACTCTCACACAAAAATCTGTCCTACTGAATTTCCACCGTTTCCAAGAACGGAGCAGCCCCTATTAGCACAGGTCGATGTCATCGATTTATCACGTCAAATCAACGGGGTTGCGACAACAGAAATAGCAAGTCGGGTGACAAGGTCTTCCGCCACTGAGAACTGATGACTGTGAAAGTGACGCAAGGTTCCTGCCAAACTCAAAACTATTGTTGGCGGCTGTTGTTTCCAGTCTATGGCCCGGCACTGGTACGGTGGCTGTAGCTCTGGTCTTCTGTCACATCAAAGGGTTTTGAGAAGTGTTAGGCTAACGTGTTCGTCTGTTCTATCGTGTCCTTTCCTCCCCCCCCCCCCACCCCCACCACCTTTGAAGAAAGTTCGGGTTATAGTTTATTGACGTTCTGTTTTCTATACTGAATTTGATCAAATACATCAAAATTTAGCGCCTTATAAATGTATTAGAAGTAGGAGTAGTGGTAGTAGTAGTAGTTGTTTTAGTATTAGTAGTAGAAGTAGTAATAATTGTAGTAATAGTAGTTGTGTTTTAGTCGTAGTAGTAGTAAGGATATTATTAATATTAGTATTCGTGTTAGTATTAGTATTAATGTTATTATTAGTACTAGTAATAATTGTATTAGTATTAATGTTTATTATTTAGTATACTAGTAATAATTGTTGTTGCAGCAGCAATAGTAGTAGTAGTAATATGGATATTATTAATATCAATATTCGTGTTGGTATTAGTATTCATGTTAGTATTAGCACTAGCAGTCATTCATTCTCATGGCGTTTGAGTAATGTTTCATGGATCCTGTTTATCTTCGTTCTCAAGACTTGCCAAATCGATGAATTTTCTGCAGGCTCAATAGACCAAAGAACAACTGCTTGCAGATTGGTGGAATGCATAAGAAATTGTCCGAATGTAAGGAATCCCTGTAAAACAAACTTCAAACTCCTAAATCAAAGGCTAATCCCGCACTGTTTCAATTGCTGTAACAGATTTTTATTACGTTTCCTAAGGCGAACGCTGCAGACGCCACAGAACGCTGTAGTTACGTTTCACTTTCAGTTTCGGTTCCTGAAGGTGGCGTCTTTATTTTCGGAATAAATTCCATATGCGCTGATGCTACAGATACCATGTGATGTATAAGATCTAAAATGATCAAAGCATAAACCCGTAGCTAAGAAACGCGTTGTTGATGATGAAAGTGTTATATCGTTGCACTATGGAAAGGTAGGCAAATGCAGGGCTGTCCCGTTACCCTGGGGTCGTAGAAGAGTTAGATGATAAACATCAGCTGTTCTCGAGGGCCAACCAGTCGTTGTGGTGTTGTGGTTAGCGAACGGACTACCGACTGAAGGCTGTGGATTCGAATTCCCATCAGTCCCTTCAAAAATCATTGTGGAATTTTTCGGCTCTAACCGGCTCCTACCCAGAGTTGGGCGTGCTATGGACTCATCCACTTCACCAATGCGTCATAGAAGGTGTTGCTCAAATCTTTTGACCAGCACAGCAGGTGCCTGTATCTCTCCGGCCTGGTTGACGCCAGGACATATAATGATAGTAATCATAGAGCACAGCCATGTCACGCAGTCTCAATCCTAGATGGAACTCCATAGCATCATGATTATCATCCTCATCGACATCATCATCATCACATTGTAAAAAAAAAACTGTGCCAGCTTTCTGTGGCCATTAAGGTGGCGTAGAAAATGGGACAGGAAAAAAGATGAGCACACAGGTAACCTCCCTGAGTGCGATGATCCTTACTTTTTTTTTTTAATTTAAAAAAAAAACTTTTCTCGAGTGCCAGTATTAGTGAGGATGGTTTCCAACTCCTCTTCTTTGCTATTGCTTCACCTTCCCTGGTCCTGAAGACGGTAGAGACTCATTCACAGCCGGGTGGACTTGAGGTCACACTCACACGGTTTTCACAGTATACATTATCATCCACATTGTCATTATTTCACTTTCACTACAAAAAAAAAAAAAAAAAGCTTCAAATTGGACGGCCCACCGCGCCCGCGCTCATGGTGACCTCAGTTCAGAGAGCCAAAATGAGTGGCCTGGGGGTAGTGACACAACATCGATGCAAGAGACGGGACTGCAAGATTATTTCAGTTTCAGTTTCTCAAGATGACGTCTCCGCGCTCGGAACGAATTCCATATGTACTATAGTCGCAGGTGCCACGTGTATGGTGATCATGGCACAAGCCTTAAGCCTGCACATAGACCCATGAGCTGGCCAGGTCCTGAGGCCCTACCTAGACTATTTTTACCTAGTCTATATTTTATACTAGTATTTTATCAGCGTACCACTGGAATAATCTTGGTTACATGTAAATGACGTGTGTATGTTAGTATCTTACCTTCTAAAAATGAACATAGATATAAAGTAAATAAATAAATAATACATTAAAGATTAAATGAACAAATAATGACTATGAATAAATAAACGAAAGAAATTTATGGCAGCGTGTGTCAGCACTGTTATAACGATAATTCGGCACAATAACGCACGTATCAGATAAACGTAATCCAGGATTCCTGGGAATATTGTTCCATAACTCGTACGTTGTATGCGGACCCTAAAAGCTTTCTGAAAGCTTTAGCAACTGTAGCTAATTTGGAGGAAGGCGTGTAGGCATTAAATAAAACTATAGCCGTGGCCACGTGAGTTTAGAAATGCCAGACAAGTTGTTTGATCGTCCTCTAAAAGCGCTCGCACACGCTGCCATAAATTTCTTATTTCAGCTGGCCAGCTAATGGAACACAACAACTGTCTCGCCCACACGTGTCAACAGCTTCCGCACCAATGTCTTTTTTTTGTCTTTTTTTTAAGACGGTGGCGATCAGTTTATAGGGAAGTGGGGGAAGGAGGATCTATCTAATCCTATACTGACTCCACCAGAACAACAATGATGTTAAGATGGGACAGTCAGAAGGCCAGTTTTAATGTAGAGCACCCCTGGATTTGAACCCACAACCATTAGCATGTGAATCCGACGCCCAAACCAACTGAGCTACAGGGCCCCGGTTTTTTTTAAGATTGATTGATTGACTTGGTTCTGTTTTTACGTTGACACCCGCCTCGGATGATATAGCCGACGGGGATAACCATCCCAGGGAAGTGGGGGAAGGAGGATCTATCTAATCCTATACTGACACCACCAGAACAACAATGATGTTAAGATGGGACAGCGAGAAGGCCAGTTTTAATGTAGCGACCCCGGGATTCGAACCCACCACCATCAGAATGTGATTTCGACGCTCAAACCAACTGAGCTACAGGGGCCCGCTTCTTTTTAAGACGGTGGCGATCAGTTTGTAAATTTTACTTTTTATGTCCGTCTGTACCGAGAGGTGTCACTAGAAGATGAAGCTTACTATCTGTACCTGGACAGGAAGCTTGGCGTAATGTCAGACTGTAGATACGTCATTTCATCTGTCCAATGCCGCTTGTTCTTCCTCTGTCTCTGAAGTCTGAGCGTCTGGTGTTGTAGGCTTGAAGGGCTGGCTAGTTGACTAGCATCCTGATCAGGTTACCAAGACTATTCCAGTGATAGGCTGATACAATATCAGTATAAAAGTGTATTCCAGTGATGACTGATACAATATCAGTATAATGTAGACAAGAGTATTCCAGTGATAGACTGATACAATTCAGTATAAATGTAGACAAGAGTATTCCAGTGACAGACTGATACAATATCAGTATAATGTGAACAAGAGTATTCCAGTGATAGACTGATACAATATCATATAAATGTAGACAAGAGTATTCCAGTGATAGACTGATAATATCATATAAATGTAACAAGAGTATTCCAGTGATAGACTGAACAATATCAGTATAAATGTAGACTACGTAACACATAGGCTAGGTAGGGCCTCAGACCTGGCCAGCTCATAGTTTATGTGCAGGCTAGGCTTGTGCCATGATCACCATACACACGGCATCTGTGATGTTAGTGAATATGGAAGTCGTTCCTAGTGCGGAGACGTTGTCTTGAGAAACTAAAACTAAAACTCAGACAAATTATTTGATCAGGCGTTGTGTAATGTATTGATTGATAGGTATTGCACCAAACATGTTGGACTCTTCGTTTCTTATCATGTATCTTCTGGACCTACCTGCTGCTTTTCTGAGACATTGCTTCTCACGGGTTGCGATTTTTTCTAAAGGGTTTTGTTTAAGTCGAGGTGTGGTACTGTTATGTCAGTGTGATTATAAAGGTTGTACTGATAAGCGGGCTTTTGTTTTGCGTAGAGATACTTGGGTGTTTTAGAAAGGGTGAAAGTTGGTAGCTAACAGTATTGGCCTTTTTGGACTCTGGTCCAAATCAAATTACTGTGTCCATTTGTCCATATTCGATAAATAAGCTTACTGAGTCGCTAAATTTGAAATTATGAGAAATTGTTGTGTTTTGACTTCTGCCCAGTTGTCATATGTTTGTCATATTGACATTTTGTCTTGCTATTGTTGATTTCTATGCCGTGGTTTTCACAGCAACTGTTTAACTTGTTTATATGTTCTTGGAACTTAACATTGTTATCGTTATGATCGCACGTAGATGGTGAAGAAAGTGGAGATAGAAGATGTCCGCGTCGGACCCCCGATGTTTTTGAAAACTAACTGGAAAGTCCGCTTGGATTCCCTACAGCCCTCTCACTGCATGTAGTGGTTGCTGATATGTTGTCAAGGAACTGATTGTTATGACCGTGTATTCCAGGACTCCGGGACTTTCCAAAGTTTGATTCTGCTTGTACAGTCGAAAGCCTTTTCCTGGTCCGCAAAGACCAGGTGAAGCTGTTGGTTGTCTTCACACGTTTATTTCACCAAGTTGGCAAAGTGCCACACTAGCTTCTGTACATTTTTTTTTAAGTCCAAACTTGACTTTTGACTTTCCTATAGAATGGTTCCACTATGATCCCAGTACTAGTAGACATTATGTCACCGCTGAAATGCTGGGCATCTTGTATACATTTAATCTCTGAAAACTGCCAATATTCATTCCTTTTGCGTGTATGTAATCTGTGTAACTTTGCCCTTAATTGTACAAATATATACAAACAAGAACGTTAGAATTAATGCAGTGTAGGTATTCTTGTGATTATCAGTTTTGATGCAGGCAAATCCGAGGTGTCCTCGACCCTAACACCCATTGTATGTTTCTTAGGAGCGCCGTTTTGTTGTGAGGGTTTCAGCATTAAGACACGAAATTGTCTGTTGATGAACATTTTAAAGGTGGTGGCCCAGAGAAACGTAATGTCATAAGGGCTAATCGGTCTGGAATTACTCGGCAGAAATGAGGAGGCGGACAAAATGCCAGAGCCGGTACCAGAGCCTGAACAGAAAGACAACAACAACTTCGGCCCCATAGAAATGAAACCATCATCAAGTCTCTGATCAGAAAAACCAGTCGCCGTGGTATAGTGGTTAGCGCAACGACCTACCGACTGGAAGGTTGTGGGTTCGAATCCCCATCAGTCCCATCAAAAATATATCATTGTGGGTTTTTTCGGCTCTAACTGGCTCCTACCCAGAGTTGAGCGTGCTATAGGCTCATTGGGAAGACTGGGACCACACAGTCGAGTCTCATCCACTTCACGGATGCGTCATTGAGTGTGTTGCTCAAATCTTCTGACCAGCACCGCAGGTGTCTGTATCTCTCAGGCCTGGTTGACGCCAGGATATGTTATGATCTTAAGCGTAGAGTACAGCCCTGTCATGCAGTCTCAATCTTAGATGGAACTCCATAGCATCATGAATATCATCCTCATCGACATCATCATCATCGCATTGTGAAAATTGTACCAGTTTCTGTGGCCATTGATGTGGCGTAGAAAATAGGATGGAAAAAAAAAGTCTCTGATCAGAGCATCCCCGCCACATGACAGTTGCCATCAGATGGCCAGCAAGAGCAAGTCATTATCCTCCATCTGCGGACTAGTCACAGATTGAACCATCACATGAACAAGTGCCTCTGACTTGTACCACCCCCCTGATGCCCCTGTGGAGAAGCTGGCTGGTCAGACAGCAATGTTGTCAGTCCATCGGTTTCTTTTTCTGTCTTCCATTCCGTCTCCCTGCCTCAACAATTCCCTGTAGGACTGATTAAGCGATGACATGTCTTCCCGTCTGTCTATCTCCCTCAACAATTCCCTGTAGGACTGATTAAGCGATGACATGTCTTACCGTCTGTCTATCTCCCTCAACAATTCCCTGTAGGACTGATTAAGCGACGACATGTCTTCCTGTTTGTCTCCCTCCCTCAACAATTCCCTGTAGGACTGATTAAGCGATGACATGTCTTCCCGTCTGTCTATCTCCCTCAACAATTCCCTGTAGGACTGATTAAGTTTGACATGTCTTCCTGTTTGTCTCCCTCCCTCAACAATTCCCTGTAGGACTGATTAAGCGATGACATATCTTCCTGTCTGTCTCCCTGCCTCAACAATTCCCTGTAGGATTGATTAAGCGATGACATGTTTTCCCGTCTGTCTATCTCCCTCAACAATTCCCTGTAGGACTGATTAAGTTTGACATGTCTTCCTGTTTGTCTCCCTCCCTCAACAATTCCCTGTAGGACTGATTAAGCGATGACATGTCTTCCTGTCTGTCTCCCTGCCTCAACAATTCCCTGTAGGATTGATTAAGCGATGACATGTTTTCCCGTCTGTCTATCTCCCTCAACAATTCCCTGTAGGACTGATTAAGCGATGACATGTCTTCCCGTCTGTCTATCTCCCTCAACAATTCCCTGTAGGACTGATTAAGCGATGACATGTCTTCCTGTTTGTCTCCCTCCCTCAACAATTCCCTGTAGGACTGATTAAGCGATGACATGTCTTCCCGTCTGTCTATCTCCCTCAACAATTCCCTGTAGGACTGATTAAGCGATGACATGTCTTCCCGTCTGTCTATCTCCCTCAACAATTCCCTGTAGGACTGATTAAGCGATGACATGTCTTCCTGTCTGTCTCCCTGCCTCAACAATTCCCTGTAGGACTGATTAAGCGATGACATGTCTTCCCGTCTGTCTCCCTGCCTCAACAATTCCCTGTAGGACTGATTAAGCGATGACATGTCTTCCCGTCTGTCTATCTCCCTCAACAATTCCCTGTAGGACTGATTAAGCGATGACATGTCTTACCGTCTGTCTATCTCCCTCAACAATTCCCTTTAGGACTGAATAAGCGACGACATGTCTTCCTGTTTGTCTCCCTCCCTCAACAATTCCCTGTAGGACTGATTAAGCGATGACATGTCTTCCCGTCTGTCTATCTCCCTCAACAATTCCCTGTAGGACTGATTAAGTTTGACATGTCTTCCTGTTTGTCTCCCTCCCTCAACAATTCCCTGTAGGACTGATTAAGCGATGACATATCTTCCTGTCTGTCTCCCTGCCTCAACAATTCCCTGTAGGATTGATTAAGCGATGACATGTTTTCCCGTCTGTCTATCTCCCTCAACAATTCCCTGTAGGACTGATTAAGTTTGACATGTCTTCCTGTTTGTCTCCCTCCCTCAACAATTCCCTGTAGGACTGATTAAGCGATGACATGTCTTCCTGTCTGTCTCCCTGCCTCAACAATTCCCTGTAGGATTGATTAAGCGATGACATGTTTTCCCGTCTGTCTATCTCCCTCAACAATTCCCTGTAGGACTGATTAAGCGATGACATGTCTTCCCGTCTGTCTATCTCCCTCAACAATTCCCTGTAGGACTGATTAAGCGATGACATGTCTTCCTGTCTGTCTCCCTGCCTCAACAATTCCCTGTAGGACTGATTAAGCGATGACATGTCTTCCCGTCTGTCTATCTCCCCTCAACAATTCCCTGTAGGACTGATTAAGTTTGACATGTCTTCCTGTTGTCTCCCTCCTCAACAATTCCCTGTAGGACTGATTAAGCGATGACATGTCTTCCTGTCTGTCTCCCTGCCTCAACAATTCCCTGTAGGATTGATTAAGCGATTACATGTCTTCTCCTCCGTCTTCCTCCCTCAACAATTCCCTGTAGGACTGATTAAGCGATGACATGTCTTCCATTCCGTCTCCCTCCCTCAACAATTCCCTGTAGGATTAATTAAGCGATGACATGTCTTCCTGTCCCTCAACAATTCCCTGTAGGACTGATTAAGCGATGACATGTCTTCCACTCTGTCTCCCTCCCTCAACAATTCCCTGTAGGATTAATTTGGCAACGCCATTGGATTTTGTCTAATGCCCATACCAACGTCATTTTCTAATCTTAACTGAATCAGCAGATCTTCATGTGGTCGAGTGTGCTGCTTGATGGTTTAGTGCACTCGTTCATTGGTGATACGATCAGTGATGTTTAGTATCTGTCGCTAACACTTCATTTCAATGGTTTGTATAATGCACTATAACACATTTTTTGTTTTACTATTCCAATTCTTATTTTGATGTGTTTGGAGCATGTTCCATCATCAGTTTTTACAGAACCAAGATATTTGAATTCCTTAACATTTTCTGAAGGATCTTTGTTAATAGTGATGTCATATTGAATTTTGTTTATTGTGATGTCATGATTGGTTTAAATGTCTTTGCCTTTGATATGTAACACTTTAATTGTTTCTTGGCGTTCAAGTTTAGACCAGCCCTTTTTCCCGCTGCAGCTACCCTGTATAGAATTCTGTTTATGCTGGTAATGTTGTCTGCTTACAGTGCAGTATCATCAGCATAGCGCAGGTTATCTAATACAAGAACGAATCTAAAATAAGTATGACCATCCTCATTGTAGTAATTTTAGTCCTTTTCTCCCACTAGACGAAGCAGCAGGGAAGTCTTAGTCTTTTTCCCCTTATTTTTGTATTTGTCGTTTGTTCATTGTGATCTTACTTTTACGCTTGACAAAAGCCAGTTGGCCGAAGACCTGCGCTTGTCTTGTCTGGTTGTATTAAATAATACAATAACGGATGTGTGGGCTGTGTGTGTTTCAGGAGGCAAGGGAAGGATCAGTACCTGCGAAGACATGAGAAAGGAGATGAAATACGCCAAGTACACCACACAGCTCAAAGCCTCTGGTCAGTATGTCTGCTGCAAGCAAGCAAGCAAGCAAGCGTGTGTGTGTGTGTGTAGGTGTGTATGTGCGTGTGTATGTATGTATGTATGTGTGTGTAGGTGAAGATGTGTGTGTGCGTGTTTGTGTGTGTGTGTGTACGTGCGTGTGTGTGTTGTGTGTGTGTGTGTGTGTGTGTGTGTGTGTGTGTGTACATGTGGGTGTGGGTGGGTGGGTATGTGTGTATGCGTGTGTGTGTATGTGTGTGTGTGTGCCGTGTGTGTGTATGTTGTGTGTGTAGGTGTGTATGTGTTTTGTGTGTGTGTGTGTAGGTGTGAGTTTGTGGGTGTGTGTGTGCGTGTGTGTGTCTGTATGTGTGTGTGGTGTGTGTGTGTGCACACGCGGGCACGCTACATAAAAGACGTAGTGGAGAAATCATCAGATCATAATGTGGCCACAGCAATGGACGTCATCATCAAATCCTGTAAACTAGTTCAGTCATTCAAGAGGAGATGGGAGTGGAGGGGTACTCATAAGGCGGGGGATTCGAGGGACGCAGCAGCAGACAGGATTCTCTGTCTCTATGCTGTGAGGTGCAGTAATAAGCAAGTCAGCCATGCTGAGATTGCTCCAGTCTTTGGCGTTTACCATACGTCTCTTACTCTGTCCATCTTGTTGATTGCCTCCACCCAGGTTACCGGTACCCAGACAGATTGTCCTGAGAGTGTGTTGTTGTTCCTCTGTCAGCATTGCAGACTGCCTCCATCCAGGGTACCACAACCAAGAAAGATTGTACGACAATGTGCTCTTCCGTCTAGCTTTGTGACAGCTTTCTACGGGTACCCAGGACAATCTTTCTGGGTTCTGGTACCCTGGATGGAGACCATCGCCAAGGTCGACGGAGGAACTTCAGCACACTGTTCAGGAGCATCAATCTAGATACAGATTGACAGAGGAGTACACTGCTAGGACCGTTCTTCTGGGTACCGGTAGCATATTATCATTTTCTGCCTTGCTGGTCCATTCACCTGTAAGTATTCGATAAAGTCTTACGTACTTTCTCTTGGGAGTGATAACTGGGTACATGTATTAAAAGTATTTTTGGCTCTAGGGAGGTGAGATATGCGGAAGCAATTTTAGGTAATTTAAGCCCTTTTTTGTATGTGTTTTGGTGTCCTTAGGTATGCTTAAATTTGTGTTTAGGTGTGTTTTTTAATCCCATGTGCGATAAATTGGACGGAGTGGTCAACACCAGGGGCATGTCCTTAGATTATGTGCGCGAATGCATTGATGTGTGTACTTAG
>JAPXFY010000023.1:63993297-63998297 GCA_030674185.1 Monoplex corrugatus
TTTTTGAAGTTGTGATCTTTTTACATCTCTTATACAGCATACATTTCCACAGTACAGTAGTAATAGTAGTAATGTTTAGACTTTGGATGTGTGTATCAGAAAAGATTTTGATATTGTTTAAACCATATTGCCCGCCCCCAGACGTTTTGACCGGAGAAATAACCAGAGATGAAACTGACAAAAATAGAATGTAATTCTTTTCTTTACACTTTTGTTTGTGATTTTATATTGACATATAGTACGTATATATCTGTAAAATACATACATCATCATACATACATACATACATAATACGTACATACTACATACATACATACATAGCACATGATACATACATACATACATACATAACATATAAAAACTACGCATTCATATAGACATACACAACATACATTTGCATACATACATACATACATACATACACATACATACTACATACATACATACATACATGCATACATACATACATACATACATGCATACATACATACATAACGTATATGTAATCTACATACATACTACATATAATATACATACATACATACATACACACAACATACAGACAGGACAGACAAACAGAGAAACAGACAGACGGATGGACGGACGGACAGACAGAAAGACAGACATACACATACATTTGATAGAAACAAACACCCAAGCCTCTTAAAGGCATATCAAAATAAAAAAAATGAAATTTCCACACTTTTCGTAAAGTTGAATGCACTTACCATTTCTTTTGTTTACTCTGACGCATGTTCTCATTAGAATTATCCCCAACAAAACAAAATCATAGTTTCACAGGCTCTAACTGTATAAAGATATAAGCTAGTCTGGTCATCGGGATAATAAATGAAATATATAAAAATTAAAAAAGTAAGAAAATATGATTTGAACGACCATTTCCAAACCTTTTTTTCTTTTTGTTCTTCTAAAACAACATTCCAATCGATTTTTTTCAAGAACTGATATCTCTCCCATTTCACAACCATTTCACATTTTCGAAGTTATGTATTATGACATTTTACATGAGTATTCAAAGCTTTTTGTGCTTTCTTTACACGGATATTCCAGTGAGGTCTTTGTGGAAGACATTTCCGAGAACACCAGCATGGTTAGTGACCGAATGGTATTTGTCACTGAACTTGAGCAACAAATAAAGGACGACAGTCGGTCGAATTCTTCTGTTTTGTTTGTGCTTCTGTGTGCTCGTGTAGGGGGGGGGGGAGCGCAGGAGGGTGTGTGTGTATGTGTGGGTGTCGGTGTGAGCGCGCATGCGCGTATAAAGACTCGAGACAGACAGACAGAGATACAGAGAGAAAGTGTGTGTGTATGTGTGTGTGTGGTGTATGTGTATCTGTGTGTGTTTGTGTGTGTGTGTAGTGGTAGTGTGTGGTGTGTGTGTGTGTGTATATGTGTGTGTGTGTGTGTGTGTGTTTGTGTGTATATGGGGGTGTGTGCGTGTGTGTGTGTAGTGGTAGTGTGTGAGTGCGTGTGTGTGTGGTGTGTTAGTGTGTGTGTGTTGTGTGTGTGTTGTGTGTGTTGTGTTATATGTGTGTGGTGTGTGTCAGGCGCATGTAAGACAATAGAGAGAGAAGTGTGTGTGTGTGTGTCGTGTGTTCGTTCGTTGTTCGTTCTTGATTAACGTCTGTTCACTATAAGTCATATTAGACGTGTGTGTGTGTTTCTCTCTTTTGTAATCATTTGTGGCATTAAGTGTGTTGTCTGTCTGTCTGTCTGTCTGTCTTTTTCTCTCTTATAATCATGACTGGCAATGTGTCAACTGGCTTACGCCCATAATACAGTTGGCGTATAGACCAGCAACGAAGGTTCTCCGCTGGGCCAGACTGTAGAGTATCCAAAGGTGGAGGGGAAAGAGTTTTCTGACTACATGTACTAGTAATAGGAGATTGTGCTGCCCTGTCTGCCTGTGTACTCAGAGCCACGCACCAAATCCATCTTGTTAGAGCTGATTCTCTCAGGTTTGCGTGTATACGAAGTGGGTGAGAGTAGGTCTTTAAGGAGTGTTTACAAAAGTGCTTCCTATGGCAGACTCCACAAGCGAGTATGGAACGAAAGGGGCTTGAAACTGAGATAAGTGCGCAGTATACAGAGCAGTAGTCCTAACTGCATTGCTGTATGGATGCGAGTCCCTAGGCATAGCAAGCTACTAGATCAGTTTGAGCCGAGCTGCTGCTTCCGACGAATCTTAAACATCAAATGGTACAACAGATTCTCAAGCGTGAATGTACTTTTGCAAGCCCAGATGCCAAGCATAGATGCACGACACGCTCACTAAGAGGGTCTCTCGTGCGCATGCAGATAACAGACTTACCAAAGCAGCTCTTCTAGGTGAACTGACAAAGGGCCATCGACCAAGAGGAGCCAAAGCTTCGCTACAAAGACACCCTGAAAAAATCCCTTCAGAAATGTGACATTGATGAAGAACAATGGGAAATCATGGCCACAAACAGGTCTGAATGAGGCAAGCTATTCGCAAGGGAACAGAAGCATATGAAATGAAAGACGAAGCAGCCAAGTGGAAAAGCGTGCAGCAATAAAGGCCAGAACAACTCAGAGAGTTCCATTGAGTGTCCATATGCAGCCGCGTGTGTCATCAGATTTTGGGCCCTTGAGATCCCACATGAGGGTACACAAATAAAGTGCTGGTTGGACTTTATCGACCACTATAGTCCACCATGTATATATATATATATACATACATATGTATATATACAAAATGGCGGGGCAGGGCCAGAAACCCCTGAAGACTTTGCCGGATCAAAATGTCTCACTGACGAGGCTAAAAAATCCTTGAACCAACTGTTCAGATCCTTGACCCTTTGACTCCTGCACCCTATCCACCAGCTGCAAAAACTCAACCCTTTGATTCCCTCACCCAATCCACCGGCTTCCTGCAGGAAGCGTGGATAGGGTGAGGGAATCAAAGGGTTAAGTTTTTGTTTGCTGGCACGGTTGGCAATGCAGAAAGCTGGTGGACAGGGTGCGGGAGTCAAAAGATTAAAGTCCTGAGTTATAGACAGACTGTTGCAAATTTACAGAGAGACATATATTAGGAGTTTTGTGGTTTTCAAGAAGGTTACAACGCACTTGGACAATGCCGTATGCGCTCCATCTAAAACCTACCAGCTATTATCAAGCAGGCTTTTTGAGCTTTCGTGCACAAAACCCTACCACCGCCCAAGATCTTGAAATGGAGAAGAGAATGATATCATTGAAACACTGACACCACCAGATTGACCGGAGCTTTAAGACGGGCATTCCAGTGGTAGGCTGATAAAATACCAGTATAAAATGTAGACTAGGTAAAACATAGTCTAGGGAGGGACTCAGGACCTGGCCAGCTCATGGCTTTATGTGCAGGCTTAAGGCTTGTGCCATGATCACCATATACATGGCACCTGTGATGTTAGTGCATATGGAATTTGTTCCGAGCGCGGAGACGTCATCTTGAAAAACTGAAATTGAAACTGAGTTAAGACGGGCAGTGAACAAACCAAATTTTGATATTGTAGGATGAAAGTAATTCAAGACACAAGATCTTGAGTCCACGGGTCCATCAAAGTAGGCAGCCAACCCTAGGAAAGTTTATGCCCCCGCCTGAAGATTGACCCCCTGACCCCTGTGTTACCAGAGCTCCGTTTTTCATTCGCGAGAACGCTCGCGCGTGAACTAGCGAGATAGCAGGTGGCGAGAGTAAAAAACAAAGTATGCGATGAAAACGACACCAGGCGGAATCTTGAATCCACGGATCTATTAAAACAAAAAAGCAACCAGCTCTAAGAAAACCTGTGGCTCGCCTCAGGATCGAAGCCACGACCCCTGTGTTACTACAGCCCTGTTTCTCATTCGCGAGAACGCTCACACACAAGTAGCGAGATGGTGAGTGGCGAGGGCAAAAAACAAATAGTAAAATAAGTGTACAATGAAGCGGACACTAGCCGGAAGTAGATTTCAGCAAACGCATCATTACTTTATCGGAAAAATCCTCTCAGTACTAGCTCGCTTTACCTAGTTTGATTTTCAGTTTCAGGTTCTCAAGACGACGTCTCCGCGCTCGGAACGAATTCCATAAGCACTAACGTCGCAGGTGCCATGTGTATGGTGATCATGGCACCGATCAAAGAGTAGTATCGCCTTACCTAGCCAGGTGGAATAAAGAAACACACCTTTCTAGCGTGTCTCGAAACAATCTCGCCTACCTAGCGTGCTAAGGAACGGGTCTCAGCATTGCGCTTTATTCAGCTGAGCTGAAGCGGCCATCTCGAGAGGACAGAGCAAAGGCAAAAGGCAAATATGTTTCACAGCGTTCCGGAGTGGAGCGCAAGAGTCCTTCTCTTGAGGCTGGTGGTGATGGGGTATTAGTGCTCATTTTCCTTGCCTTCGTTGTTTTACATTCCCCATTCCTACAGAGGCACAGTCCATTCGTTTCCCTCAGTGTGGACAAAGACAGGGGTAGTCTGTTCAACCTGAAATAAAAAGAGAAGCAAAAAGAAAGTCACAGTAAAAGTAAATGATGAAGAAGAAAATGATGATGGTGTTGACATCGCTGCTACTGTTGCTGGTGATGATGATGGTGGTGGTGGTGGTGGTGGTGTGATGTGATGATGATGATGATGATGATGATGATGATGATGATGATGATGATGATGATGATGATGATGATGATGATGATGATGATGATGATGATGAAAACGACGTTGGTGAATATGTGATGGTAATGGTGCTGGTGATGGTGATGATGGTGACAATGACGACGGTCATGAAAAGTAGGAATAAGGATGAAGAAAACGACAAAAAGGGAGGAGGAGAACCAGGAAAGAAAGAAAGAAAGAAAGACAGGAAGACAGAAAGAAAGACAGAAAGACAGAAGAAAATGCAAAACAAAGAGAAGGAGGAGGGGAAGAATAAAAAAAGACAGATGAATGAAGAGATGGAGAAGACGGAAAAAGACAGGAAAAAAACTAGGAGAAGATTACAGG
>JAPXFY010000023.1:64000797-64003297 GCA_030674185.1 Monoplex corrugatus
ATGATGCTGAGCCAGGATACTAGCAAGGTGTCAGTGTGACTCTTAACCCAAGTTGCCATCCTGTATCTTTCTCCCTAACACATATACACACAAGGAGAGAGAAGAGATAGAAAGAGACAGACAGACAGACAGACAGACAGAGACAGACGGACAGACAGAGAGACAGAGACAGACAGACAGACAGAGAGAGAGAGACAGCTGACCAGCATGCACTCAGACTATGTATGTGATAAGGTGTCATCCTCTCTTTCTCAGCTACATAAACAACACATACAACAACTCAACAACAACACACCCCCCACACACCACCACCACCCCACACCCACACCACACCCCCACACACACCACACCACACCACACCACTCACCACACACCACCACAACACACTCACACACACATCACTCACCTACACTCACCACACTCACAACACCTCACTCTCACACACACACACACACACACCACACACACACACCACACACACACACACACACCACACACACACACACACACACACACCACACCACAACACACACACACACAACACACACCTCACACACTACACACACACACACACACACACACACACACCACAACACACACACCCACACACACACCACACACAACACACACACACACACTCACACACACACCACACCAACACACACAATCCCCACACCACACCAACCACACACACACTCACACCACCACACACACACACAACATCACACACACACCACACACACTCAAAACACACCACACACACACACACACACACACACACACACCTACACACACCACACACACACACACACACACACACACACACACCACACACACACACACACACTCACACACACACACACACACAACACACACAACCACACACACACACACTACACACACACAACACACACACACATACACACACACAACAACACACACACCCACATAAACACACACTCACACACACACACACACACACACACACACACACACACACACACACACAACACAACACACACCCCACACACAACTACACACACACACATACACACACACACACACCACATACACACACAACCACACACACACACACACACACCACACACACACACACACACACACACACACCACACAACACACCACACAACACACACACATCACACACACACTCACACACACACTCACACACACACACCACACACACACACAACACACACCACACTACACACACCACACAACACACACTACACACAACACACACACTCACACAACACACACACACACACACACACACACACACAAACACCACACACACACAAACCATGTCTATATATGTATATGCACTGGACATTGACCCAGGGATGTTAATTTATATGTTTGATTTGAATATGGTGGGTAAAATGTTTTTTGCCTTTTACATTATTCATATTCACATTCATATTCATATGCATATTCATATGCATAATCACATTCATACTCATATTCATATTCGTATTCGTATTCATATCATTTCTTTTTGTCACAATCAATTTACCATGTAACCTCGAGCTGCTCTCCACTTAAACACGCGTTCTCATTCTGTTTTCGTGGTTTTTCTTCTGATTCGTGTATACTGAAGGCATCGCTGCAGTGCAGATCCACCTTTTTGTCTTTTTAGAAGAGAAAGAAAAACAGAAGAAAACGAAACGGGTAAGTGAGAGGCCAAGTCAATTACACGTCTTCCTGTCAGAATGTCTGAGTTCGATCTTACCGAGCATCAATTTACATAGCAGCTTCTCGTGGATAAAGAGTGGAGAATATTGCCATCTTCCAGTGTTTACATATATATATATATATATATACAGACTTGTTAGTGCCTGATCCCTCTGAGCGTGTATATACGCAATCCAAAACAAGTGTGGCTGCCCGCATTCAAGCAAACAGGAACCAGAAAAAGCACGAAAAAAGAATAGGAACGCGTATTTAATACAACAAGACAAGACAGGCGCAAATTTTCGCGTAACTGGCCTTTGTCAAGCGTAAGATCACAAACAAACAAACACTAGATACAAAAATTAGGAGAAAAAGACTGAAAAGTTTAGCCTGTCTTGTCTCGTTGTATTAAATACGCGTTCTCATTCTGTTTTCGTGGTTTTTCTTCTGATTCGTGTATACACGCACAGAACATCAGCTATGCACGTACAAGCCATAGCAATGACAGGTAGCTTATCATCATCATCATCATCATCATGTGCCCTGCCGCGTGGTGTTGGCGATCATGGCCCTCCGTACGGATTTATTCCTTGTCGCTGCAAGTACATCTCCCACCCTCTCCGTTCTCAGCCACGGGGTACCCTGCAAGTCCGTCCAATATTTTTCCCTGAGTCTACCTGGTGCTCTTTTTCCCTCCAGCTTTCCTGTTGTGGCTCATCATCATCATCATCATCATCATGTGCCCTGCCGCGTGGCGTTGGCGATCATGGCCCTCCATACAAATCTATCCCTTGTCGCTGCAAGT
>JAPXFY010000023.1:64008297-64010797 GCA_030674185.1 Monoplex corrugatus
TAAATCGATCGCAAGAGGAGAATTAAACTTCACTTTTTGATATGAAATCCCCAACATCGCAAACTCTCACAAGGGAGGCAACTTTTAATGGCCTAAAGCTGTTATTGCTAAAGCTGTGGTTACTCCCCATGTTCCGATACGTTTCTGATAAAAAAAAAATGTTTATGAATTTGTCTGACAGTGAAAGGGTTTTATCACGAGCTTTCTTTCCACACACACGCACCACACACCACACACACACACACACCCACACACACACGCACGTACACACACCACGTACACACACACCACACAACAACACACACCACACACACACACACACACAACACACTACACACCAACACACACACACACACACACACACACACACACACAACACACACACACACACGCAACACACAACACACACAACACACACACACAACACACACACACCACACACACACACCACACACACCACACACACACACACACACACACACACAACACCAACACACACACACACACACACAACACCACACACACACACAACACACACAACACAACACGAACTCCTGGTCGATTTATTTTAAACAAAAGTTTATTATCAACAAGATGACATGACCGCATGTGCTGTTATTAAAACTTCATCCAATCTGAAAGACGTAAGAAATACACGAACCACATAAACATGGTCAACACGCTCCACTTCCAACCTTAAAGATGATCAAAACAGCATAGGCAGATACAATCTTCATATAAAAACATCTAATTGTCTCCAGGTGATGACGATATAACACCACGAGATTCTCTACTTCAAATTGGAGAAAGAACAGAAACGACAAAAAAAAACTGGCTGATTGCATTACGCGTTACGCAAAATACTAGAAAACTCTACGGTGATACTGATAGTAGTAACATTTCGCAACCAAACCTCAACCAAGTAACAAAATAGTTTGTTCAAGAGGGATTCATCGCACTCAGATAATTCCATACGTGCGCCGCCTAAATCTGACAGCAATCATCTGGCAGACTCCTCGAGCCTGCGCAAAAGCCTCTGCACTGGCAAGGTCTTGAAATGGGGAAGGGAGAGAGGGGAGAGGGGGGAGAGTGAATGACTATGAAACACTAAGCTGATGCCACCAGAATGATGGAAACATTAAGATGGGCAGCCAACAGGCCAGTTTTTAATGTTGCGGGCTGGGATTGAACTCGAGTTATCAGATTTTGATTCTGTTTTATCCACACACAAAAAAGAAAGAAAGAAAAAAAAAAAAAAAGAGAGAGAGAGAGAGAGAAAGAACAGAGAAAAATAAAACAACTAGTCAACCAGTCGCCGTGGTGTAGTGGTTAGCACAACGGACGACTGACTGGAAGGCTGTGTGTTCGAATTCCCCACCATCCCTTAGAAAAAATCATTGTGGGATTTTTCGATCTCCAAATGGCTCTCACCCAGAGTTCAGACTGTTGTGGTCTCATTGGCAAGACTGGGGTCACACAGTCGAGTCTCATCTACTTCACGGATACCTCACTGAGGGTGTTGCTCAAATATTCTGACCAACACCGCAGGTGTCTATACCTCCTGGGCCTGGTTGACGCCAGGATATTTCATGACAGTAAGCGTAGAATTCACCATGTCACGCAGTCTCAATCTTAGACGGAACTCCACAGCATCAAGGTCATCATCGCATTGTAAAAATTGTTCCAACCGGGCATTAAGGTGGCAAAGAAAGAGGAACAAAAAAAAACAAAAAAAAGACAAGCACAAAGAAAATCTCCCTAAGTGTAATGATCCTTACAAAAAAAAAATAGCCCACATATCACAAAATAGCCCACATATCGACAAATAGCCCGCATATCGACAAAATAGCCCACATATCAACAAAATAGCCGCATACAACAAAATAGCCATATCACAAATAGCCACATATCGACAAAATAGCCCACATATCAACAAAATAGCCCGCATATCAACAAAATAGCCCACATATCACAAAATAGCCCGCATATCAACAAAATAGCCCACATATCGACAAAATAGCCACTATCGACAAAATAGCCAATATCGACAAAATAGCCCGCATATAAACAAAATAGCCCGCATATCAAAAAATAGCCCAATACAAAAATAGCCCACATATC
The DNA here is from genome assembly GCA_030674185.1 of Monoplex corrugatus. Taxonomy (NCBI): domain Eukaryota; kingdom Metazoa; phylum Mollusca; class Gastropoda; order Littorinimorpha; family Ranellidae; genus Monoplex; species Monoplex corrugatus. The sequence continues at coordinate 64,010,419 of JAPXFY010000023.1, forward strand.
AACAAAAACCGAACAACAAAATAGCCCACATATCAACAAAAAGCCCCATATCAACAAATAGCCCGCATATCAACAAAATAGCCACATATCACAATACCCACATATCGACAAAATACCACAATCGACAATAGCCCGCATATCAAAAACATTGCCCGCATATCAAAAAAAAAAAAAATTGCCCGCATATAAAAAATCCGCAAAAAAAAATTGTCCCGCATATAAAAAAATTTGCCGCATATAAAAACATTGCCCATATAGAAAAAATTGCCCGCTATAAAAAAAAATTGCCCGCATATAAAAAAAATTGCCCGCATATAAAAAAATTGTCCACATATGAAAAAAAATGCCCGAAATAAAAAAAAAGTCGCAAAAAAAAATA
>JAPXFY010000023.1:64020797-64038297 GCA_030674185.1 Monoplex corrugatus
CAATAACAGCAAACATAATTTCTTTTCCCTTTTTCCTTCATATTTCATTTAAGTACAGAAACAAGCGTTTGTGTTTTTGAATCTTTGTCAATTAACACAGTGAAGGCATTGATCCCTATACACGCACACAAGCACACATAATATATATATACACATACACACACTCTCTTTCTCTCTCTCTCCTCTCTCTTCGCACTCGCTCTCTCTTCTCTCTCTCTTTCGCACTCTCTTCCTCTCTCTCTCTCTCTCTCTCTCTCTCTCTCTCTCTCTCTCTCTCTTCTCTCTCTCCTCTCTCTCTCCCTCTCTCTCTCTTCTCTCTCTCTCTTTCCCTCTCTCTCTCTCTCTCTCTCTCTTTCTCTCTCTCTCTCTTTCTCTCTCTCTCTCTCTCTTTCTCTCTCTCTCTTCTCTCTCTCTCTCTCTCTCTTCTCTCGTCTCTCTCTCTTCTCTCTCTCTCTCTCCTCTCTCCTTTCTCTCTCTCTCTCTCTCTCTCTCTCTCCTCTCTCTCTCTCTCTCTCTCTCTCTCTCTCTCTCTTCTCTCTCTCTCTGTTATGCCTACTCTGCGTTTGCAAACGCCACCAAAGCAAGGCACGCTGTAATGATTCAGCAAACAAAACCCAACAAACTAAATGAGTACATAAACCGTCAACACCACTCAATTAGTTCTCAAGCTCCAACAAAAAGCAAGGCACAAAATTTTCTAGAAAAAAACACTAAAAATATGAAACAGATAAAACAGACAGCAAGATGCAGCCAGTAGCATGGATGTCAGTAAATATTTAACCATAATGATTGTCATTCACACATCCTTCAAAAAAGACAAAGAGGGTGTTTTTTTTATCATCATCACCGGCATTCATACGATACAATTCTGGTCAACGCGTGGAAATGAATCCTGGCACAGTGGGTGAAGTGTGGGCTGAGATGACATAACCTAACACAACGTCTCCTCTGGTGGGTGGCCTTTGGGCGACTAAGCTGATTTCCGTAGACTTAGAGCGTAAGATTTCATCTGAACGATCCTAACTCTGCTGGTGTGTTCAGGAGCCGGTTTGAATGATGTGATATCAACGCCGTTGAAGCGGCAGAAGATTGGGGCAAATAATGAAAAGTTCAAAAAAAAAATCTCACACAAAACAATAAAAACGAAACACAGTATCTCTGGTGGTATCACATGAAGGACAGCGCAAAGGCTGGCAGTGAGACGGCAAGTTCATGGTGAAGCATATTCCAGAAAAGAAAACTGCAAACCCCGACTCATGGACCGACCGACCGACCGACCGACACTCAAGACAACTCAGGCTTTAAGATGAAACTAACACCAGCATTGTTCCAGAATCGAATGCATAACTTTGAGCATAGCACACGTATCCTGGCCATGCTGAAACAACCGAGCCACTCAGATCTACCACACTACGTAAGCGCAACCCCCCAAAATTCAAACTAAGAGGTTTACGAAGGCGTAGAAATCCCGAGTGAAAAGTCGTTCCTCAGACAATCGAAGCGTTGAAGTCCGTCGAGTCACGGAAGTCTTCCATACCTATATAACAGCAGCAAGGAATAGTTCCTACCACCAGAAGGTTCAGCATCAAGGCCACCACGTAGGCCCAGTCAAAGAGCACCAGCGATAGGCACCAAGTCAAAAATCGCCGGTCACAGTCCGTGCACTCCGCCCTCTCCTTTGACGTCATGTTGACAGCGGTAGTGACGTCACTACCGGCCGCCTCTTTCATGACGTCACGGTGAGGGTCGGAAAACCGGTAGGTGGGCGTGACGTTCGTCACGTTGTCTTTAACTGGAGAAACACGTCCGGAGTTTTTATCGCTCATCACGGACAAGAGTATACTAGATAACGTAGTTGATGATGATGGTGGTAATGACGATGAATGATTAGAAGACAGTTGCACTGGTGCTGGCGTTAAAGCCGCAGATGATGATACTGACGACGATGGTGCTGACGGTTCTGTCTTTGACAGCGAACCGTTTCTTTGGCTTTCTCTGTCTAAGGATTCTGTCTTCGATAAAGAACCGTTGTTTTTGCTTTCTAAGGGCAAGGTGGAAGTGTTGTTGAACGATAATGACGATATCAACGATGATGATGACAGTTTTGACATTGTGGCATTACCATTACGAGAATGCATGGACACAGGAAGGGAGCAGTCCTCTGGTTTCTGGTCGACTTGGTGCCTGGTCTGAACGGTCAGAACGGTACCTGAAAGAAACACACACGCACGCACCACGCACCCACGCACACACACACACACGCGGACACACAACACAACACACACACACACACACACACACACACAAGTGATTTTAAGTTCAGGCTCAATGGGACGCTTAACCAAACTGTAAAAGACACGATGTCCCAGTGAATGAAGAAACAAAATATCAATGAATCAATGAACTGTTATTGTTGTTCAAAGCCCAGCCGACTGCGTAGAGCCATATCAGGGCTATAACCGTTTCAAAACATGCAAAACTTCAACAGGGGAAAAAAAAAGAAAAGAAAATTAAGGACACATATCAATACATTCATGCACATAATCTAAGAAAATGCCCCTGGCATTGACCATTCCGTCCAATTTATCGCACAAGGGATTTCAAAAACACACCTGAATACAAATTTAAACATAACTAAGGACACTAAAACATATATAAAAACAGGCCTAAATTACCTAAAATTGCTTCCGCATATCTCATTTCCCTAGAGCCAAAAATGCACTTAATACATGTACCCAATTATCAATCCTAAGAAAAAGTAGGTAAGACTTTAACGAACACATACAGGTGAATGGACCAACAAGGCAGAAAATGATAGGCAAAAATGACAGAAAGCAAAGGAATAAGGTAGAAAAGCAGAGAGTGACAGAAAAAAGGAAATTTCTTGCACAGAATTTCCAGAAGGTGGGGATACTATTTATACTGAAAAAGCCACCGGCATCCCCACGGGGAAAAGACCCAGTGAATGAAGAAAAAAATTCAATGAATCAATGAACGACTGCATAACTGTCAGACTGAGGGAATGAATAAATGAAATAAACAATGGACAATAAACAGATGTAATAATTAAATATTCTATCAATAGTAAGAAAGAATAGAGAGAGAGAGTGCTGACAACAAAGAAGCAGATGTCATACAAAAGTCTGTGACAGTTCCAGATTGTGCAATGCTCAAACTGTATGCTCAGTTTTTGAAATGGCAATTAAATGTTCCTGACAATTATTTGTCTTACGTCTTATGAGTGATTTTCATACGCATGTGCTTGTAAGATACTGATTTTTTTTTTAATTTTCGACATTGTGTGTCCTTTAAGCATAACTGACCACACACGGTCATACATGCGTGTCTGCGCTCAAACACACGCATACGAACTCACGCAAACACACACACACACACACACACACACACACACACACACACATACACACACACACACACACACACACACACACACACACACAACACACACACACACACACACAGGATTTAAACATGCATTTGTGGCATATTGATTGTTCTTTAGTTTCCGTTTTTCTTCAATATTCTAAACTTGAGCACTCTCTCTGGGAAAATAAGTGAGCAATTGACATTTCAATATGACAAGGCAAGTTGGAGTTCTAAAACAAACAACGTAACAAGCACGCAAGCAAACTAAAAAAAAAAACAATCAATAGAAAAAAATAAACAATAAAAACATCGAACTTTTAATTGACATTAACATTTCTTTAGCAGGCTGACTAATTCTATTGTTAATGTCGTGGACTCGAAATTTAATGTCTTTGAGTTCAACACTAGCATGCAACATAATATATGCCCTGTTCACTGCCCGTTAACCCTCTGACTCCCGCACCCTATTCACCAACTGCAAAACCTTAACCCTCTGATTCCCTCACCCTATCCACCAGCTTCCTGGAGGAGTCAAAGGGTTAAATAATGCACTGATCACTCTGGTGGTTTTAACTTTAAAATTTTGCAGGTCACTTCCCCACCCCTCACCCCCCACCCCGTCCTCCCCGCCCCCCCCCCCCCCTTTTTTTTTTTTCAAGACCTCGCCAGCGCGTCAGATTTTGCGTAGGCTCCAGGAATCTTCATATTCGGCCAGGTTACTGGCAGATTTGGGTGAGTGCGTACGGAATTGCCTGAGCCTGATGAATCCCTCTTAAGCAGACTCTAGACAAACTCCAACGTATACGTTCAATTCAAATAATCCTCTCTCTCTCTCTCTCTCTCTCTCTCTCTCTCTCTCTCTCTCTCTCTGTCTGTCGTCTCTCTGTCTGTCTGTCTGTCTCTCTCTCTCTCTGTCTGTCTTCTGTCTCTCTCTCTGTCTGTCTGTCTGTCTGTCTGTCTTCTGTCTGTCTGTCTTCTCTCTCTCTCTCTCTCTGTCTGTCTATCTGTCTGTCTCTCTCTCTCTCACACAGACACACATACACACACACACAAACGCACGCACGCACGCACACACACAACACACACACACACAAATACACACACAACGCCCTCTGCGCCGACACACGCTTCTTCTACCCTTTCTCAAAAACTGAACCTGTCACCCAGGGTGTTATAGCGTCCCTACTGATACTATACACAAACCTTCACGCCCTCCATCACTCACCATACTGATACTATACACAAACCTTCACGCCCTCCATCACTCACCATGCTAATACTTTACACAAACCTTCACGCCCTCCATCACTCACCATGCTAATACTATACACAAATCTTCACGCCCTCCATCACTCACCATACTGATACTATACACAAACCTTCACGCCCTCATCACTCACTCACCATACTAATACTATACACAAACCTTCACGCCCTCCATCACTCACCATACTAATACTTTACACAAACCTTCACGCCCTCCATCACTCACCATACTAATACTATACACAAACCTTCACGCCCTCCATCACTCACCATACTAATACTTTACACAAACCTTCACGCCCTCCATCACTCACCATACTAATACTTTACACAAACCTTCACGCCCTCCATCACTCACCATACTAATACTATACACAAACCTTCACGCCCTCCATCACTCACCATACTAATACTTTACACAAACCTTCACGCCCTCCATCACTCACCATACTAATACTTTACACAAACCTTCATGCCCTCCATCACTCACCATAAATGAGCCAGCAGAGCAGAAAGAAGCACAGAAGACCGGCCAGGCCCGCTTGCCAGGACCGTTCGGTGTCCAGCGTGTACCGGAAGATGGAAAAATGCCATCTTCCCACAATGCGCTGCTCGCCCGGAACTTTGCCTCGCTCCTTCCGGCGCGTGCGACACGTGACATAAAACAACGAGGGCGAGAGGCCGGACACGAGAAAGAAGACCGGCAAGCCAGCGCTCGCTGGACAGTGGCCCCAGTAGAGAATTGCTGCCGGAAAAAAAAACGATCATTTGGTTGAGAATGTATAATTGATATGTATGTTACAACTTAATACATAAACATGCTTATGTCTGGAATAAGCGAATTTCTTGTTTGAATTAAGCGAACAAACGTTTTGCCTATTTCAAGAAATTAGCAAAATTTTCGCTTAGTTCGTGAAATAAGTAGGTTTGTGGATTAAGCAGAACACACTCTGCTTAATCCACAAACCTACTTATTTCACGAACTAAGCGAAAATTTTGCTAATAATATATATACAGGCTAGAATGTGTGTGTAGTGTGTGTAGTGTAGATGAGTAGCGGAATAGATATGTGATAGAGTATGTGATGTTGTTTTGTGTTGATTGTTATGTCTGTGTATTGTGTGTGTGTGTGTGTGTGTGTGTGTGTGTGTGTGTATGTGTGAGTGTGATGTGTGTGTTGATGTGTGTGTATGTGTGTGTGTGCATGTTGTGTATGTATGTATGTGTGCATGTGTGAGTATGTATGTGTGCATGTGCGTGTGTATGTATGTGTGTGTGCATGTGCGTGTGTATGTATGTGTGTGTGTGCATGTGTGTGTGTGTGTATGTATGTATGTGTGTATGTATGTGTGTACATGTGTGTGTGCATGTGTGCTGTGTGTGTGTGTGTGTGTGTGTGTGTGTGCCCCCATTGTGTGTTGTGTGGTGTGTGTGTGTGTGTGTGGTGTGTGTGTGTGTGTGTGTGTGTGTTGTGTGTGTGGTTTAACTTAAGAAACAGGACAGGCCTTTGCAAACAAGGCCTAAATTTTGCACACGTCTTTTTTAATCAGTAAAATATGATAACAACAAACACGCCCGCCCGCATATGTGTGCACACGTACACACACACGGACGCACGCACATACACATACGCACGTACACACGCACAAAATGACGTACCTATTACCACTTTCAGTACACCGATCACTGCTATCACAACACACAGCAACAACGCCAGCCCCACTGCAGCTGAAAACACAAACATTCACATGTCATCATCATCATCATCATCATCATCATCATCATTCTCTCTTCTTCATCATCATCAGCAGCAGGAATACCAACATAATCTTTTTTTTTCCCAAAAATTGTAACCAGTCTTAGTAGTTACCATCAGTGAATCATCATCATCATCAGGTGCCCTGCCGCATGGCGTTGGCGATCATGGACTTCCAACCATCTCTATCTCTCGTTGCCCCTAGCATCTCCCCCACCCTCCTCATCCCCAGCCACTCTGCAAGTCCGTCCAGCATTCTCTCCCTGGGTCTACCTGGTGCTCTCTTTCCTTCCATCAGTGAATATCAACATCAAAATCTCTTTTTTTCCCCCAAGTTTTAACCAATTTTTACCATCATTTTCGGTAATACACAATACTTGAATGAAAGTGATCACAAACAATTATGGATAACTCAAGAAACCAAGACTTGATAATAAAACAACATGAAATATACAACGTGACAAACGCTAAAACTAGTGACGTAGACAATCTTTATTTTTCTTAAACTTTAACCAAACCTTCATTTCCTCCATATTACGACTGAAACCAACAACATTCAATCACACCATCATCATTGTGCATGTTTATGTACACTATACACATATACATAACGATGTATGGACGCAGGTATGTGTGCTTTGCGTCTGGTGAGTGTCGTGCAGAGACAAACAGACACACACACATACAGGCTGACAGACAGACAAAATCAAACAAGTGTGACTGCCCGCGTTCAAGCAAACAGGAATCAGTAGGAACAAAACAAAAAAAACACGAAAAAAGAATCAGAACGCGTATTTAATACAATCAGACAAGACAGGCGCAATTTTTCGGCCAACTGGCCTTTGTCAAGCATGGAAGTTTAAGTCTTTTTGTTCTAATTTTTGTATTTTGGTGTTTGTTCGTTTGTGATCTTACGTTTGACAAAGGTCAGTTGGCCGAAAATTTTCGTCTGTCTTGTCTGGTTGTATTAAATACGCGTTCTGATTCTTTTTTCATGTTTATTTTTGAGTGTGTGTGTGCGTTTGTTTGGTTTGTTTTTGTCTTTGTTTTCGTTTTTGTTTGTTTCGTTTTGTTTGTTTGTTTGTGTTTTTGATTTTTGTTTGTTTGTTTTTTGTGTGGCTTTTTTGTTGTTCTTGACAGACAGACAGACAAAACAAAAACAAAACAAAAACAAAAAAATGAAACAAGACAAAACCAGAATAGAGCCAAAAAAGACCCCAACCTGTGCAAGACACGCTCAAACAGTGCTCCCCAACTCTTTCCCGACACGATTTGTATCGGAATCGGTGGTGAGAGATTCGATGGATGCTGCTGTCGTCGTCGTTGTAGGAGAAGTCGTCGCCGTTGTAGTTGTAGTCTACGCCGTCCTCGTCCTCATCGATGGTCACCACGTCGACACTGACGAGAGACGAGAGGCTGGGCACGGCTTGGATGAAGTCCAGTTCTCTGATATCTGAGGACCTTCTGCTGTCCGGGTCTCCCCTGTGTTTCTTGCTACTACCGGACATCATCGTGGTTATCGACTGGATACTCTGTAGCTCTCTGAAATAGGTCAGATATTATATAAGAGATTATCGTCAAGTTTGAACTCTCATTTATGTCCATTTTTTCCAGTTCTTTTAACAGTTTCTATTTCTCTCTCTACCCCCATCTGCATGAAGACGGTGAATATGGTAGGGGGGGGGGGTGAAAAGATTAACCCTCTGAATCCCGCACTCTATCCACCAACTGCCAAAAATTAACCTTTTGATTCCCTCACTCTATCCACCAACTTCCTGCAGGAAGCGCGTGGATAGAATGAGGGAATCAAAGGGTTAAGGTTTTGCTTTGCTAACATGGTTGACAAGGCAGGAAGATGGTGGACAGGGTGCGGGAGTCAAAGGGTTAAACAACCTCACGGCTTAGTGTAACGACACCTTGACCATTAACTAACTTATTTATTAACTTTCAAAGATGTGACCATGTTGGGCCAAGTATGATTATAATCAAAAATCATTTTCATATAGCGCTGCTCTCCACATTATGGGACTCTACACATCACACATTAACAAAACACACAGCGTAACACACACAGAAACGCAAATCTACCATACATTAGACTTATCTGTGACATGTTATCTGTTTCCAACAAGCAGCACCCAAAAAGCATGATTGAATTAAACAAAAAACATAGAAAGAAAATAAAAACAAACAAAAACAAACTACAAATAAATGTCTACCATTGTTAATCCAGGATAGGAAACCATTTATCTCTTAGTACTCGAAATATTTTGTTCGGCTGGAGTTTGGGTGATCCAAGTGTGGTAAAATAAATCCACTCACAATTACAATGTGTACATTTGGCAAAAGCCACTACACTTAAATTGTTGTGCCTACACTGCTTCTCCTAAAAAAAAACAAAGTAACTAACAAATAAAAAATAACAACAACAACAACAAAATGTTCATATTCTATTGTTCTCGTTTGCGCACTACAGACACAGATCTTCGCCTCCTGTCGGTAGTAATAAATATGAAGGAAGAGGAGAAGAAAGACAAAAAGAAGAAGACAGTAAAAATTTATTATTATTTTTGTTTAAAGCCCAGCCGACTGCGTAAGCCTATCAGGCTATAACCATTTCAACACACACACAATACTTCAACAGGAAAACAAAAGGAAAATAAAATTAAGTACACATATCAATGCATTCGCGCATATAATCTAAGAATATCCCCTTGGTGTTGACCATTCCGTCCAATTTATCACAAACAGATAGAAACAGATGGAAGGCCATGATCGCCAACGCCATGTGGCAAGGCACCTGATGATGATGATGATGATGGTGGTGGTGGTGGTGGTGATGGCACAAACAAAGAATTTTCTACACCCAGCCCTCGTCCACGGAGAGTCTACACTAACACACATGAGTTAGAACAACCTGAACACATCAACTTGATGCTAAATCGAAATATCAAAGAGTGCAAAAACAATAACGAAGAGAAATCCAAAACAAGTGCGACTGCCCGCGTTCAGGCAAACAGGAACCAGAAAAAAAACACGAAAAAAAGAATCAGAACGCGTATTTAACACAACCAGACAAGACAGGCGCAAGTTTTCGGCCAACTGGCCTTTGTCAAGCGTAGGCGTAAGATCACAAATGAACAAACACCAAATACAAAAATTAGGAGAAAAAGACTGAAACTTCCCTGCTGCTTCGTCCAGTGGGAGAATAGGACTAAAATAACGTACAGGGAATGAGCGTCAAATTCAAAAAGTCAACTACCACTACACTCTGCTTTTAATTTAAATCCGATTTAAAAATCCACCTCTTTTCCCGACAATGAATTCTGCAACTGCCACTTTCCTTCAGTTTCTGGTGGGGAGGGGTTGGGGGAAGGTGGTATGCAAGTTGAAGCTGGTCTGTGTTGATCGCATACGTATGTCTGGTGCCTGGGTGAGCCATGATTTGAACTGTGAAAATTTGGCGCCGTATAAATACTGGTGGTAGTATTAAGTAAATGATAGTAGTAGTAGTAAGTAGTAAGTTGTTGTTGTGTTGTTGCTATTCTTGTTGATGATGTAGTAAGCAGTACTAATAGTAGTAGTATTGTTTAGCAGTTAGTTGTTGTTGTTGTTGTTACTCTTGTTGATGAAACGTACTAAGCAGTACTATAGTAGTAGTAGTAGTAGTAGTTGTTGTAGTAAATAGTAGTAGTAGGTGATAGTAGTAGTAGTAGTTGTAGTAGTAGTTGTTGTGTTGTTGTTGTTGTTATTCTTGTTGATGATGTAGTAAGCAGTACTAATAGTAGTAGGTAGTAGTAGTAGTAGTAGTTGTTGTAGTAGTATAGTATAGTAGTGGTAGTATAATAGTAGTAGTAGTAGTAGTCGTAGTAGTAGTAGTGTTGTGTGTGTTGTTGTTGTTGTTATTCTTGTTGATGATGTAGTAAGCAGTACTAATAGTAGTAGTAGTAGTTGTAGTAGTAGTATGTAGTAGTAGTAGTAGTAGTTAGTATGTAGTATGTAGTAAGAGTATAAGTAGTAGTAGTAGTAGTGTAGTAGTAGTAGTAGTAGTAGTAGTAGTAGTAGTTATAGTAGTATAGTAGTAGTCGTAGTAGTAGTAGTAGTTGTTTGTTGTATTTGTAGATAGTAGTTAGTAGTAGTAGTGTAGTAGTAGTAGTAGTAGTAGTATAGATAGTAGTAGTAGTAGTAGTAGTAGTAGTAGTAGTAGTAGTAGTAGTAGTAGTAGTAGTAGTGTAGTAGTAGTAGTAGTAGTAGTATAGGTAGTAGTAGTAGTAGTAGTAGTATGAATATTTAGAACATTCTTCAATATAGACAAAAAACGAAACTTACTTCAAACGAAGTTTTCGCTTTCTTCAAACAGTGTTACACAATTTGGATATATGCCATATGCGCTTACACCACATCTGTCACGTGATGGAAGAAAAGAAACACATGCAATGCATACACGAAAGGTAGCAACAACAAAAAATGTTTTTTTCAAACACAAGTTTCAGAGTGTTCTGAAAGAGAATGAAAGAAAAGTGGAAATCACATCTTAAACAGACACCCAAACGACAGGTTTTTAGTTTCATAAAGATCATGTATGCAATGTCGAAGATAAAACAGTACAGTGCATCAACCGCCATCTACTAATATCAAAGCTAAACACAGAGAAGTTTGCTTATGCATAATCACGCATATTATAGTATGTTTAAAAATTTTAATCTGAACCACGTTACATACACACTGTATACATGTATCATCAAATACCATCAAATACAAACAAGATGGTCAGGCCCTAAAAACAATCTCCTTGTTTACGTTACTTTAACTTTTTTGATTCATATTAACTCTAAAAAAAAAAATCAAGTGATTTCAGTATTTTTATCTACGAGCGTTGCATAGTATTGGACATACGAAAGGAAAAAAAAACTTCAGATCGGTTCATAAACAGTCGAGAAAGTATGAGCTTTCTGTCAACTACCTTGGCCACACATTTCTGAATATTAAGATGTGTCTGTCTGAACTATATTCATGTGGGAATATACATTATCTTGAATCAAAAATAGTTCATGTGGGAATATACATTATCTTGAATCAAAAATAGTTCATGTGGGAATATACATTATCTTGAATCAAAAATAGTTCATGTGGGAATATACATTATCTTGAATCAAAAATAGTTCATGTGGGAATATACATTATCTTGAATCAAAAATAGTTCATGTGGGAATATACATTATCTTGAATCAAAAATAGTTCATGTGGGAATATACATTAATTATCTTGAATCAAAAATATTCATGTGGGAATATACATTGTCAAAGTCTCAAGACAGATGCTGTCACAAATATGCATAAGTAACAAAAGAAGGGTGGGTGGGGGGAGAAACGGGGGGGGGAAGAGAGACCAGGAAAAAGATATCAAACAATCACTGTCAAAAAAGAATAGTCCACAATGGGATTGTCTCACCACACCTATCAATCTCTGTTTTCGAAAGTAACACACTTTATTGTGATTCAAAAAAACAACAGAGAAATGGAAGCATCTCCTCCTCTCTCTTCTCTCTCTTCTCTCTCTCCTTCTCTCTCTCTCTCTCTCCTCCCTCTCCCTCTCTTCTCTCTCTCCCCTTATCTCCTCTCCCTCTCCTCTCCTTCCTCTCTTAAGTGATCCAAATAAACGAGACAGAGAAAATGAAAGCAGTCTCTTCTCCTCTTGTCTCTGCTCTTATAGTGATCAAATAAAACGAGACAGAGAAAATGGAAGCAGCTCTCTCCTCTCTGTCTTGTCTCTCTCTATTGTGATCAAATAAACGAGACAGAGAAAATGAGAAGGGTCCTCTCTCTCTCGCTCTGTCTCTCTCCTTATGTGTTCAAAAAAACGAGACAGAGAAAATGAGAAGCAGTCTCTCTCTCTCACTGTCTCTGTCTCTCCTCTTAATGTATTCAAATAAAAGAGACAGAGAAATGAGAAGTTCTCTCTCACCTCCTTGCTCATCTCTCTTATTGTGATTCAAATAAAACGAGACAGAAGAATAAAGCACCTCTCTCCTCTGTCTCTGTCTCTTCTCTTATTGTGATTCAAATAAAACGAGACAGAGAAAATGAGAAGCAGTCTCTCTCTCTCTCTGTCTCTGTCTCTCTCTCTTATTGTGATCTCCAGAGAATAAACAGCCTCTCTCTCTTGTCTCTCTCTCCTCGTCTCTCTCTCTCTCTCTCTCTCTCTCTCTCTCTCTCTCTCTCTTCTCTCTCTCTCTCTCTCTCTTCACCTAAACTTCGTTGTCGTTTCTAAAGTGGTGTTAGCCCTGATAAGGCTCTAGAAGTCGGTTGAGTTATAAGAAGTATGAACCTGAACTCTCTCTCTCTCTCTCTCTCTCTCTCCTCTCTCTCTCGTCTGTCGTCGTCTCTCTCTCTCTCTGTCTCTCTCTCTCTCTCTCTCTCTTCCTCTCTCTCTCTCTCTCTCTCTCTCTCTCTCTCTCAGTTCAGTTCAGTTCAGTAGGTCTTAAAGTCCTACCAGTCTCAAGAGTATACGAGGACTAGCGAAAAAAAAAAAGCTCAAAAGAAGCCTTAAAATTTTTTAGTAGCATGGTGAGAAACCGATGCTTTTTTTCGGTTCTCTTGATCCACCGAATAGGATAGGATGTGTGTGTGTGTACGTGTGTGTGTGTGTGTGTGTGTGTGTGTGTGTGTGTGTGTGTGTGTGTGTGTGTGTGTGTGTGTGTGTGTGTGTGTGTGTGTGTGTGTGTGTGTGTGTGTGTGTGTGTGTGTGCGTGTGGTTTGTCATTGTGGAACAAGAGTACATGATGGATTAGAAGAGAAGTCAGGTGATAGGGATGACAGACTGTGATAAAAAGGAGAAGCAGTTGCGAGTGGTTGCCCGTGGTGTTTGTTTTTTTTATGGCGTGAATATATGGCGGCATCAGTTCCAGCCATTTTCTTTCTTTCTTTTATTGTCGTTTAAAGCCCAGCCGACTGCGCAGAGCCATATCAGGGCTATAACCGCTTCAAAACACACAAAACTTCAACAGGAAAAAGAAAAGAAAAGAAAAGAAAAAGTACACATATCAATGCATTCGCGCACATAATCTAAGGACATGCCCCCGGCGTAGGACCATTCTGTCCGATTTATCGCACAGGGGAGATTTAAAAAACACACCTGAATACAAATATAAGCATACATAAAGACACCAAAACATATAAAAACAGGCATAAATTACCTAAAACTGCTTCCGCATATCTCATTTCCTTAGAGCCAAAAATGCACGTAATACACGTACCCAATTATCAATCCGAAGAAAAAGTACGTAAGACTTTATCGAAAAAATACAAGGTGAATGGACCATTAAGGCAGAAAATAAGTAGAAATGACAGAAAGCAAGGCAACAAGGCAGAAAAACAAAGAGAGTGACAGAAAAGAGGAAATTTCTAGCACAGAATTTCCAGAAGGTGGGGATCCTATATATACTGAAAGAGCCCCCGGCAACCCAACGGGGGAAGTCCAAGTCCAGCCATATTGCTTTGTTTTCCTTCTTTTTTTTTACAGGACATAATAGATGATGACATGCATTTTTATTACAATCTAATCAGTATAATCTTTTCTCAAGGACACAACAGATGAAGATATGTTTTATTACGATATAAGAATTTTTTTAAAGGATATGACATGATAGGCGAAGAGATATAATTCAATACAGTACAATCAATCTAATAAAGATATATATTTCATTACAGTATACACAGTATAATTTTTAAAGGACATAATGATAATAGATAAAGAGATATATTTCATTACAATATAATCAACATCATTATTTAAAGGACATTATAAATAAACAGATATATTTCATTACAATATAATCTAATAAAGATGTATTTCATTACAATATAATCAATACAGTTTTTAAAAGATATAACAGATGAAGAGATATATTTCATTACAACACAATCAATACAATCTTTCAAAGGACGTTATAGACAAAGGAATATATTCAATTACAATAAAATCAATATAATTTTTAGAACATAATAGATGAAGGGATATGTTTCATTACCATATATAATGTAATAAAGACCTTTTCATTACAATTGAATCAATATAAATTTTAAAGGACATAACGATCATAGATGAAGGAATTTAATTCATTACAATATAATCGATATAATTTTAAAGGACATAACAGATGAAGAGATAATATTTCATTACAATATTATCAATACAATCTTTTTTTAAAGAAAAGGACAACACATGATGAGATACATTTCATAACAATATAATAGATATACAAACTTAAAAACGTATAGACAACAATCAACAAACATCAAACACGCGCGCGCACACACACATACACACACATACACACACACACACACACACACACACACACACACACACACACACACACACACACACACACACACACACATACACACACACACACACAGTGTGACAAGCTTGCTCGTTCTCCAGTTGTCTTTTCCCTTTCTTCACAGACAGACAGACAGAGGCAGACAACCAGACAGACACTAACTGATTAACAGCCTGGGAAAGAAAGATACTGTATAACTGATTGATTGGTAGGTTAACCCTTTGACTCCTACACCCTGTCTGCCAATTGCAAAAACTTAACCCTTTGACTCCCTCATCCTATCCACCAGCTTCCTGCAGGAAGCTGGTGGATAGGATGAGGGAGTCAAAGGGTTAAATTTTGCTTCGCTGGCATCGTTGGCAATGCATGATGCTGGTGGACGGGGTGCGGGAGTCAAAGGGTTAATGAATCAAGGGCTCTGGTCCATATCATGTAGAGAAACACTTGTCACAAACAGGAGACTACAGCATCAACGTTTTCATGATATTAGACACGTTTGCCCCTTTTGCAGTTAGGTTACATTACATAAATGTACATGTTAGGTTACGTTACATAAATGTACATGTTAGGTATACATTACATAAATGTACATGTTATGTACATGTTAGGTTACATTACATAAATGTACATGTTAGGCTACATTACATAAATGTACATGTTAGGTTACGTTACATACATGTACATGTTAGGTTACGTTACATAAATGTACATGCTAGGTTACATTACATAAATGTACATGCTAGGTTACATTACATAATGTACATGTTAGGTTACATTACATAAATGTACATGTTAGGTCACATTACATAAATGTACATGCTAGGTTACATTACATAAATGTACATGCTAGGTTACATTACATAAATGTACATGCTAGGTTACATTACATAAATGTACATGTTAGGTTACATTACATAAATGTACATGCTAGGTTACATTACATAAATGTACATGTTAGGTTATATTACATAAATGTACATGTTAGGTTACATTACATAAATGTACATGCTAGGTTACATTACATAAATGTACATGCTAGGTTACATTACATAAATGTACATGCTAGGTTACATTACATAAATGTACATGCTAGGTTACATTACATAAATGTACATGTTAGGTTACATTACATAAATGTACATGCTAGGTTACATTACATAAATGTACATGCTAGGTTACATTACATAAATGTACATGCTAGGTTACATTACATAAATGTACATGCTAGGTTACATTACATAAATGTACATGTTAGGTTACATTACATAAATGTACATGTTAGGTTACATTACATAAATGTACATGCTAGGTTACATTACATAAATGTACATGCTAGGTTACATTACATAAATGTACATGCTAGGTTACATTACATAAATGTACATGTTAGGTTACATTACATAAATGTACATGTATAACAGTCCATGGGGAAAAAAACTGAAAAGTAAACCTTACACTTTTAAACACACAATTTTTAAACGTATTTCAGTTGTTAAAGGTATCTAGTACCCCACACATATAGGCAACAATGGTAGGGGAGATTGTTTGTCTGGTTCTGTTTTTGTTTGCCAGCTTGTTATTGTAAAGGCGACACTTTAAAGTCTTCATTTGCATTTTCATTTACAGGAAGAGGACGAGAGGCACAAGGGACGCAATTCAATACTCCCCGCAATGAATAATCAAGCTTCTCGAGTTTTCTCCCTGGAACATAAGCTTCAAAGTTTATACCATGAGGTTGTTGTTTTTTTTGGTTGTTTTTTTTTAGAGGGGGAAAAATCGATAAAGTGTGCCTTTTCCGCGACACCGAGACGGATATTGATTAAAAAATAAATTTCAGATGACAGCACAAGCACTGCTCTGTATTATAGTAGTATTGTTCTCTGCAATATGATATAGTGCAGCGACATACACAGTAGTATCCTGTTGTGTTATGTGTTCCGTTGTGTTGCGTTGTGTTGTGTTGTGTTGTGTTGTGTTGTGTTGTGTTGTGTTGTGTTGTGTTGTGTTGTGTTGTGTTGTGTTGTGTTGTGTTGTGTTGATTGAGTTGAGTTGAGTTGAGTTGAGTTGGTTGTGTTGTGTTGTTCTGTGCTATGCTGTATTGTGCTCTGTTGTATTGTATTGTATTGCGTTGTGTTGTACTGTACTGTACTGTATTGCATTGTATTGTATTGCGTTGCGTTGTATTGTATTGTATTGTATTGTATTGTATTGTATTGCATTGCATCGCATCGATTCGTATCGTATCAGATTGTATTGTATTGTATTGTATGGTATGGTATGGTATGGTATGGTGTGGTATGGTATGGTATGGTGTGGTGTGGTGTGGTATGGTATGGTATGGTATGGTATGGTATGGTATGGTATGGTATGGTATGGTATGGTATGGTATGGTATGGTATGGTATGGTATGGTATGGTGTATGGTATGGTATGGTATGGTACTGCTGTTTTCAACTGTACTGGATTCCTCCACCACCCCCACCCTCCACCCCACCCCCACACCGACCCCTGTTTTCGTTCGTTGGCCTTATCGTCAATCAGTCTGGTGTGTAGGACAAAGTCGCTGTTCTTCACAGATTTTTTGTTACAACAACAACAACAACGACAGTAAGAAGGAGGAGGAAAAAAGAAGAAGAAGAAGAAGAAACGAGGAGATGATGATGGTGTGGTGGTGGTGGTGGTGGTGGTGGTGATAACGATGCCAATGACGACGACGATGATGATGATGACGATGATGATAACTGTAGT
>JAPXFY010000023.1:64040797-64048297 GCA_030674185.1 Monoplex corrugatus
CCATCTCCCTCCAGGCCGCTCTGTCTTGACTTTTGAGGATAGTTTCTTGAAAATCTAGGCCACTGATGTTGGTTATGTTCTCGATGTATGAGATTGGAGGTCTGCCTTTTTCCTTTTTCGCCACTGTTTTCCCTTGAAAGATGGTTGCCATGAGGTCCGTGTTCTTGTTGCTGATACATGGCCAGTGTATTTCAGTCTTCTCTGTTGACGTCTGTTAGTAGTTTTCTGGCGGTATCAAGTTCTTCCAGGACACTTTCATTAGTTCTTCTATCTGTCCATTTGACACGTAGCAGTCTCTGATAAAACCACATCTCTGCTGCTTCAATTCTTCTGCAATCACTTTTTTTTTCTCAGAGTCCAGGCTTCATTATTGTTATCATCATCACATCATTATTAAAGTGGCAGAGAGACCAGAGTAACACAGAATCAGAACTACAGAGTGACAGCGAAGTTTGTCCCACGCAGACAGGGTTTGGGAGGAGAATGAACGTTGGCCAGAAGTCTTGGTAGGAAAGCAAGAGGTGCTAAGAAGATGATTATCGGATGAGGCCAGTCGTCGTGGTGTAGTGGTTAACGCAACTGACTACCGACTGGAAGGTTGTGGGTTCGAATCCCCATCAGTCCCTTCAAAACTATATCATTGTGGGATTTTTTGGCGCTAACGCTCCTATTAGAGTTGGCGTGCTATGGCTCATGGGAGACTGGGATCACACAGTCGAGTCTCATCCACTTCACGATGCGTCATTGAGGGTGTTGCTCAAATCGTCTGACCAGCACCGCAGGTGTCTGTATCTCTCGGGCCTGGTTGACGCCAGGATATATTATGATAGTAAGCGTAGAGTACAGCCCTGTCACGCAGTCTCAATCCTAGATGGAACTTCATAGCATCATGATCATCATCCTCATCGACACCATTATCATCGGATTGAAAAAAAAAAAATAAAAAAAAAAAAAGAAAGAAAAACTGTAGGGCCTACCAGCTTTTTGGCCATTAAAGATGGCGTACAATATGGGACGAAAAAAAAAAAGGTGAGCACAATGGTAACCTCACTGAGTGTGATGATCCTAAGAAAAAACAATTTTTTTAAAGATTATCGGATGAGAAGCGGAACTGTCATGATGGAGTGTAGAGATGAAGAAGATCAGCAATGTAGAATGGAGTCAGACCATTTCAGGGGATTGACAGTACAGCAGAACGAGTTTACAGTCAATCTCTTTTTCAATGGGGACCCAGTGAAGATACAGAAACGAGAGACTGACGTGAGTGTAATTTAGCGTATCTGAAAATTAGTCAAGCATGCAGCATTGTCTATACATCCTGAAGTCTGGGGAGAAGATTCTGTGGACATCCAGCAAGGAGAGAGTTACAATAATCCAATCAAGACAGAATCAAAGTAAAAATGGATGACTGTGTTAAATATTCTGTGTCAGCAGATTCTGTGTCAGCAGTGATAGTCACAAAAGCCAACCCCCAGAAACTTGTAACAGCGGGTCATTTGATGTCTGGCGCAAATATTTTCTGTCTAATCAAAATGCACTTTGCAAACACTTGTGAATATCACGCGTGTTAAGATCTTTCATTCTTGGATTCTAATTTAAAAGGGAGAGTAAAAGAATTAGGAGATAGGCCTGTATAATATATATGGATTCACGACCTACGCGTGAGCGCGTGTATATGTGTGTGTGTGTCTATCTGTGTGTGTGTGTGTGTGTGTGTCCATGTGTGTGTGTGTGTGCGTGTGTGTGTGTGTGTGTGTCGTGTTTGTGTGTCTGTGTGTCTTTGTCTGTGTGTGTTTGCGTGCGAGCGTAAGACAGTCACACATAGAGAGACAGAGAGAGAGACAGAGACAGACAGACACCCGAAACAGAGAAAGATTTTGTTAAATATAAAAATGTCTCTACATACGACCGTTTTGGTGGTATGCGTGCGCGCTACGACCACGCGCAGCGGCCGCACGCCACGGCATGTCAACACGCGCATCCACACGCGTTCGTGAATCAATGTGCCCTGTGTAATCAGATGGCCTGAGCCACACTCGTTTCGTATTGACAAAAGCCAGTCTGGCGCAAACCTGCCACTGTGGACCGTTTGAAGTATGAGGCAAGTGAATGCCAACTGTGCACCACTGTTCTGAATACCCCTACTGATTAAATCCTCTTCCACCCATCCCAACCCCAACCCCATCTTTCCCTTCCCCTCCCCTTTTCTCTCCCCCCCCCCCCCCCCCCGGATACACAGCCTTTGAAAAGGAGACTGAAAGTGGCGAGATTGAATCATATTGGCTAATGTAAATTTGTGTGTGTGTGTGTGTGTGTGTGTGTGTGTGGTGTGTCGCGTGATTTACGTGTGCGTGTGTTTCTGTGTGTGTGTGTGTGTGTGTGTGTGTTGTGTGTGTGTTGTGTGTGTGGGCGTGTGTGTGTGTGTGCGTGTGTGTGTGTATGTGTGTGAGTGTCTGTGTGTCTGTGTGTCTGTGTGTGTGCGTGTGTGTGGGCGTGTGTGTGTGTGTGGTGTGTGTGTGGTGTGTGTGTGTGTGTGACTGCACACATGTCTTGGTGAGAAAGACTTTATGTGTGAGTGTGTGTGTGTGTGTGTGCGTGCGTGTGAGTGTGCGTGTGTGTGTGTGCGTGCGTGTGAGTGTGCGTGTGTGTGTGTGTGTGTCTGTGTGTGAGTCTGTGTGTGTGAGTGCACACATGTGATCGTGAGAAAGACTTTATATGTGTGTGAGTGTGTGTGTGTGTGTGTGTGGTACGTGTGTGTGTGTATGTGTGTGTGTGCGCGCGTGCGTGTATGTGTTTGTGTGTGCACACGAGCGCGTGCACGACCACCCGCGCGTGTGTGTGTACCAACAGCGCCTTCAGATGAAAGTGGATGACTACGCTAAATATTCTGTGTGTCAGCAGTGATAGTCACAAAAGCCAGGCCCTGGAAACTTGCAACAGCGGGTCATTTGATGTCTGGTGGAAATATTTTCTGTCTAATTAAAATGCACTTTGCAAACACTTATGAATATCACGCGTGTTAAGATCTTTCACCCTTGGATTCTATTTAAAAGGGAGAGTAAAAGAATCAGGAGATAGGCCTATATGGATTCACGACCTATGTGCGAGCGTCTGTTGTGTGTGTGTGTGTGTGTGGTGTGTGTGTGTGTGTGTGTGTGTGGTGTGTGTGTGTGTGTGGGGTGTGTGTGTCTGTGTCTGTGTGTGTCTGTGTGTGTGTGTCTGTGTCTGTGTGAGAGAGAGAATCTGTGTGTGAGCATGTATGAGTGTGTGTGTGTGTGTGTGTGTGTGTGTGTGTGTGTGTGTTTGTGGTGTGTGTGTGTGTGTGTGTGTGTGGCGCGCGCGCGGCGTACGTGTGCGTGAGTTATGTGAGTGTGTGTGTGTGTGTATGTGTGTGTGTGTGTATGTGTGTGTGTGTGTGTGTGTGTGTGTGTTGTGTTATGTGTCTGTGTGTCCGTGTGCGTCTGTGTGTGTGTGTGGTGTTTCCCTCTCTCTCTCTCTCTCTCTCTCTCCTCTCTCTCTCTCTCTCTCTCTCTTTCTCTGTTGTGTGTGTGTGTGTGTGCGTGTGTGAGTGTGTGTGTGTGCATGTGCGTGCGTGTGGGTGGGGGTGCACACGCTTGCACGCAGTTCTCTGCACAAAGCTAAGGCTGTAGTGATTTATTCGGATTTTAAGCTGGTTTAATCAGACCCAAAACGATGACCCCACAAACGCGCGAATATAATAGGTCGTGTGTTTGGGCTGGCATTGTACCACTGAAAACACGGTAAGCCCTACTAGTGAGTGCCATGGTAATGTTGTGGTAATATCATCATGTGTCTGGGGGGGTTGGTGGGGGTTTTGACAGAAATAAGCGTCGTGCAAACCTGTTACAATGCACCTTTTGAAGTAGGATTTAAGCAATTCCAAATGTGCTTTGTAAACAGTTCGGAATACCTGTGGGGTTTAAATCCTCCGTTCCATCTTCTATCACCCCCTGATACCTTTTAACCCTTTGACTCCCGCACCCTATCCACAACTGCAAAAACTTAACCCTTGAATTCTTTCACCCTATCCACCAGCATCCTGCAGGAAGCCGGTGGATAGAGGGAATCAAAGGGTCAAGTTTTTGCTTTGACAGCATGCTTGGCAATGTGTGTGTGTGTGTTATGTGTGTGTGTGTGTTGTGTGTGTGTGTGTTGTGTGTGTGTGTGTGTGTGTGTGTGTGTGTGTGTGTGTGTGTGTGTGTGTGTGTGTGTGTGTTGTGTGAGTGTGTGTGTGTTGTGTGCGTGTGTGTGTGTACGTGTGTGTGTACTCCGCATAAAATCCTAACCTCACTCAACCCCCCCCCCCCCTCTGCAGCCTGTCTCCGCTCGGAGGGGAATCACATGGTTATAATATATAATTGTATATGCTATGCTCTCTATAATTTTCCATTGCTTTTATTCTTGCTTTTATTGCTTTTATTCTTTCTCCCCATTATGCGTGGTGTGAGTGTGAGTGGGTGTGGTGTGTGGTGTGTGTGTGGTGTGTGTGTGTGTGTGTGTGTGTGTGTGTGTGTGTGCGTGTGCGTGTGTGTGCGTGCGTGCGTGCGTGTGTGCGTGCTTGCGTGTGTGTCTGCTTCAGCGCTTAGATTTGATTTTATCAAGATTTTGCGCTATATAAATATTGTAATTATTATTATTATTATTATTACTCTCTCTCTCTCTCTCTCCTCTCTCCTCTCTCTCTCTCTCTCTCTCCCTCCCTCCTTCTCTCTCTGTCATCCTCTCCCTGTCTCTCTCTCTGTACGGCTGACAATGCAGAATACTGGTGGACAGCGTGCGAGAGTTAAAGGGTTAAAGGCAAGCATAGTTAGTTAAGTTTAGGTAGGTCAGCCGAAGATGTTACCACAGAAAAGCAGACGAATTTCATATACTATGCACAACTTGCCTAAGTCATACAATTCTCTAAGTGTTTCGCAAACCAAGAACACAAAAAGAATGTTATACTCATATCACCAGACACAGGTCTCTGTTCTGGAGAAAGGGCACTCGAATAAAACTCACACTGAAAACTCAAACTGTCTGAAAGAGTCGCGAGGGAGACATAATTATTCTCACAGAAAAGCAGTTCCCTAGTTATGTGGCACTTATGCCAACCAAAGTCACAGTAAGCTGTTCAGAGCGAGGGGGAAGATCTGATCACTGATGGATGGCCATATACCGTAAAGTTCGGGCTATTGGGCGCACCGGTATATAAGGCGCATCCGCTAAATTATAGAAAAATCTTAACTTTATTCATACATAAACTGCACTGGTTTATAAGCCGCACTTTTTCAATGGCCAGGTCGATCGCTTTCAACTTGAAGGCTGCTTCGTAGGCATAACGTCGCCATGATGAGGGTGTACGCTTGAGCAGAGCAGATCCGAATACAGATCCACATGCTTCAATGTGTGCAGATTTGATTTAAAAACGTGAACAGTTAACAGTTAACTCTTTAACGTGAACAGTTAACACTTTAACATGGAGCTCACCGAAAAATTCATGAACGGTAAACACGATTTTGGTGAGTTAAAGAGAAGCTAAGAATATACGAGAACTTGACGCTCCTGGAATCGGGAAAAATCCGCAAATAAGCCGCATCGTTTTATAAGCCGCAGGGGTTAAACTGGGGGGGGGGAAAAATCGCGGCTTATAGCCCAAACTTTACGGTACTTATGCTGGGTAAACCTTGCCAAACAAACATACCACACAATAATCACGTGTTTTACGTGGATGACCGGAGACTGACGCTGCATTCCAAACACCCACTCCCTTTATCTTATCTCGTATCAAATTACGTTTGATGTCCACATCTGCCCCCCCCCCCCTTTTTTTTTTTTCTCCCTTACCTTCTTCTACCTTCCTCACACTCACACATTCCATGACCCCCAATTCCTTACCCCCCTCCCTCATTGTTATATTCATGCCCTCAACTTCCCTTACCTCCCCTCCCTCACTCTCACATTTATGACCTGACCTTCCCTTACCTCCCCCCCTCCCTCTCTCTCACATTTATGTCCTCACCTTCCCTTACCTCCCCCTCCCTCACTCTCACATTTATGTCCTGACCTTCCCTTATCTCCCCCTCCCTCACTCTCACATTTATGTCCTCACCTTCCCTTATCTCCCCCTCCCTCACTCTCACATTTATGTCCTCACCTTCCCTTATCTCCCCCTCCCTCACTCTCACATTTATGTCCTCACCTTCCCTTATCTCCCCCTCCCTCACTCTCACATTTATGTCCTCACCTTCCCTTATCTCCCCCTCCCTCACTCTCACATTTATGTCCTCAACTTCCCTTACCTCCCCCTCCCTCACTCTCACATTTATGTCCTGACCTTCCCTTACCTCCCCCTCCCTCACTCTCACATTTACGCCCTCAACTTCCCTTACCTTCCCTCATTTTCCCTTACCTCCCCCTCCCTCACTCTCACATTTACGCCCTCAACTTCCCTTACCTCCCCCTCCCTCACTCTCACATTTATGACCTCAACTTCCCTTATCTTCCCTTACCTTCCCTTACCTCCCCCTCCCTCACTCTCACATTTATGACCTCAACTTCCCTTACCTTCCCTCACCTTCCCTTACCTCCCCCTCCCTCACTCTCACATTTACGACCTCAACTTCCCTTACCTCCCCCTCCCTCACTCTCACATTTATGACCTCAACTTCCCTTACCTTCCCTCACCTTCCCTTACCTCCCCCTCCCTCACTCTCACATTTATGACCTCAACTTCCCTTACCTTCCCTCACCTTCCCTTACCTCCCCCTCCCTCACTCTCACATTTACGCCCTCAACTTCCCTTACCTCCCCCCTCCCTCACTCTCACATTTATGACCTCAACTTCCCTTACCTTCCCTCACCTTCCCTTACCTCCCCCTCCCTCACTCTCACATTTATGACCTCAACTTCCCTTACCTCCCCCTCCCTCACTCTCACATTTATGTCCTCACCTTCCCTTACCTCCCCCTCCCTCACTCTCACATTTATGTCCTCACCTTCCCTTACCTCCCCCTCCCTCACTCTCACATTTATGTCCTCACCTTACCTTACCTCCTCCTCCCTCACTCTCACATTTATGTCCTCACCTTCCCTTACCTCCCCCTCCCTCACTCTCACATTTATGTCCTCACCTTCCCTTACCTCCCCCTCCCTCACTCTCACATTTACGCCCTCACCTTCCTTACCTCCCCCTCCCTCACTCTCACATTTATGTCCTCAACTTCCCTTACCTCCCCCTCCCTCACTCTCACATTTATGTCACCTTCCCTTACCTTCCCTTACCTCCCCCTCCCTCACTCTCACATTTATGTCCTCACCTTCCCTTACCTCCCCCTCCCTCACTCTCACATTTATGCCCTCACCTTCCCTTACCTTCCCCTCCCTCACTCTCAAATTTATTACCTCACCTTCCCTTACCTCCCCCTCCCTCACATTTATGACCTCACCTTCCCTTACCTCCCCCTCCCTCACTCTCACATTTATGTCCTCACCTTCCCT
>JAPXFY010000023.1:64058297-64070797 GCA_030674185.1 Monoplex corrugatus
TACACAATCTGATGTCTAAAGCGCTAATGCCAGCTTCAACGGTTTCCTACCAAATTTCACCGGAACACGTGAGTCACGGCCTAATACTGAAGTGAACCACCCAGTCGACGACGTATCTTCAGAAAAGTGACAAGTCTCAGATCAACGTTCGGTCATTCAATGATTCATTCAGTATCACTCATGGCCACTGTCGAGAAACGATTTGGTCCAATATTGACTGATCGATTAGTAATGGAATCGGTAACGATGGAGATAAACGTATCAGTTTATTACGAGTAGTCCTGCATGAAACTAGGCCTAACAGCAAACACCGTGAATTAATGATATTCAAAAATTAGGCCGGCGTCTAAATTAAAACAACTAACAATAACAATGCCTTCGCTCCAATGAAAAGCACTCACGGAGGGGAATCCTCAATAATTCATGAGTATATTTAGGTATGATAATCGCCTTGACCTTTGAAAACTGTCGCTGTGTAGCTTATTACGTAAACATAAGAAAATAATCTTACCTTGTCTCTTCCATCCTCAGGGCCGATAACGCGAACAACGTAAAACACCATGTGACTCCGCTTTACCAAAATGTCGTCTGTCTTTTTTGCCGGCAGGTCTACTTTGAACCAGATGGATCCGGAGCGCTCTGGTTTAGTCTGTAGTCAGCGCCCAACAGTTGTACGGAGGGGATTCCCGAAAACGTTTGAGGTCAGGCTAGGGTCAACACAGGCGCTTGCAACAAATGTCTAAGTTATCTTTCTTGCTTGACACGCAAACGCACAGTGTGGATTTCATGCACAGTTTCTGTCGTGATCATCAGTTTTCCATGTCAGTGCTAAGAACTGTAACAGATATGGCCTAGTGTGTAATAACCTCGTAACTGAAGTTCCTTTTTTGAAGGTACGATACACAGATACACATGTCATTTACATGTAACCAAGATTATTCCAGTGGTAGGCTGATAAAATACCAGTGTAAAATATAGACTTGGTAAAACATAGTCTAGGTAGTACCTCAGGACCTTGCCAGCTCATGGGTTTATGTGCAGACTTATGGCATCGGACATGATCACCACACACATGGCACCTGTGACGTTAGTGTATATGGAATTCGTTTCGAGCGCGGAGACGTCACCTTGAGAAACTGAAACTGACAACTGAAATTCGTATTTGATTAAAGACAGGTAAAATTGTTTGGTTTGTTGTTGTTTATTTGGTTGTTGCTGGTTTTGTTTGTTCTTTATCCTTAGCCGTAACCGAAGTGGTCCTACGATCGAGATCAGAGTATCACAACTCAACTTCTCTCAGAGTAAGCATTGTATGGAGTGCCCCCTTCTCCTTCCTCACCGCTTACCTTCACGATCCTACGGAATCTTACAAAAAAAAACCACTAACAACATCAACAAACCGTATGCATCTCTACTCTCTTCTCTTCTGTTCTCTCTTTCTCTGTCTCTCTTCCGTCTTCTCTCTCTCTCTCTCTCTCTCTCTCCGTTCACACACACACACACCACATCTTCACCTGCCCCCTTCTTCCCCCCCCCCCCTCTCGCACTCTTCTGTCTGTCTGTTCTCTGTCTTCTCTCTTCTCTCTCTCTCTCTCTCTCTTCTTCTTCTCTCTCTCTCTCTCCCTCCCTCTCTCTCTCTCTCTCTCCTCACTCTCTTATTTCTCTCTTCTCTTCTATCAGCTACAGACAATCTTTAGTTGCCAATGACTCGAGATATTATAAGTTCATCCAACAAGGAAGATAATTACATAGAGGCAAAAGCTGAACAGTATATAGAAATGACGATTGTTAATTTAACTTTGTGTTCATCTTTCTGTCTATCTGTCTATCTATCTATCTATCTATCTATCTATCTATCTATCTATCTTCTATCTATCTATCTATCTATCTATTACTATCTGTCTGTCTGTCTATCTATCTATCATCTATTTTGTCTATCATTATCTTCTATCTTCTAGTCTCTCCGCTTATCTATCTATCTATCTGTCTGTCTGTCTATCATTTTTCTATCTGTCTATCTATCTATCATTTATCTCTTCTATCGTCTGTCTATCTGTCTATCTATCTGTCTATTATCTATTCCTATCATTTCTTCTATCTATCTGTCCGTCTAATCTATCTATCTATCTATCTGTCTGTCTGTCTGTGTCTATTGTCTGTCTTCTATCTTATCTATCATCTGTTCGTCTGTCCTGTTCTGTGTGTATCTATCTGTGTCTGTCTCATCTGTCTATCTATCTATCTATCTGGCCCTGTCTGTCTGTCTGTTTATACGTCATCTAATCTATCTGTCGTCGTCTGTCGTCTGTTTGTCTATCTGTCTGCCCCAGCTATCTATCTATCTATCTATCTGTCTATTGTCTTCACTCTTTCTTTCTTCAATGTAGCTATCTATTTATCTGGTTAAGTTAGATCAGTAAGCTGTCTCTATCTATCGGATGACGCCGTGTATGGGTGGTCTATCTGAAAACTTTTCTTGGGGTCAGACATTAACAGGTCCAGTCTCCTTTCTTGTTATGGTTGACTAAAATGACACAAATAAAACCAAACACATACGCAATTAGGCACATTGAATGTGGGCCACTTTTTGATGTTTGCCGTACAGTCTTCCCTCTGTCGACCTCGGCGACGGCCTGCTTCCAGAATACCCAAAAAGGACGGTTTTGACAATGTGCCATGGCGACTAACGTGACAAAATCAATCAACTTACATCGTTTGGCATTCACCAGATGTGTGGTTCCCACGGGCCCATGGCCAAAATGTTGACCTAGTTCTGCATAAATTCATTATTTTTATGATGTTCGAGGTTGAAAATACTTTGAATATTTTTATGTTGATCGAGGTTGAATATGCAAAACATTTATGTTAGGAACTTCGTCCAAAGACGTGAATTCTTTTTTTTTTCTGGTTTAGCCAGCAATGTCTACATTTCTGACCGGCAGAAAAAGATGGACTGGGAGATTATATGGAGTTAATTTTTATAGTCTGTGATAAGTATTTATCTTTGGAACTTCGTCCCAAAGACGTGAATTCCTTTGTCTGATTTAGCAAGCAGTATCCACATTTCTGACCGGCGGAAAAAAGATGGACTGGGAGACTATATGGAGTGAATTTTATAGCCAGTACCTGGTGTTTGAGCTGACGATGCTTCTTCTCATGACACTGTTCAGTCTTAGTTTTGTTGTCATTGCTTACACTAGTGTCCGTTGCTTAGTGACAAAGATGTGTCTATTTCATAATGTGTTCCTGTATGTCTTTGACTCAGTAAAGTTACATCAAGCTGAATATAGTTATACCACATACAGTACGTTAGTCAAACTCCACACACAAGCATAAAGGCTCCTTATCAAAATCAGTATAAATTGTAACTTTCTTATAACTAGTTTCAATTCAATATTACCATGACCTCTATTGGGACTAAAATGTTTCGAATTAAACCAAGTAGTATGGATAGATAAAAGATTTGAACTGAAACTATGACAAAATTGCACATCTATGAAACGATTTTCTAGACCTCCAGAAATAGCGTCTTTGTATAAATAACAATATATTTTGCTATTTTCATCATTTGCTTTAATTGGATCAAATTTCATTGCCTTGTGTACACATACATTATCTTCATTTCGTTCTGACTTTCAGATTCTTCAAAGAAAAACGCTCGTTTACTTTGGATTATAAAACAGAAAAAAAAATCATTTATTAGTTTAAAGTACAAGTCATGGTAAACCATACCTATTTTCACGCGCCTGTCATTTTGTACAGGAATAAAGCCACGCGCACTTGGAGCGTGGGAGTGTGACGATGCATCAGGGTGTATGAAGTAGTATTATGCTATTTCAAGCCATTGCGGCACAAGGCAGGTGTGCTGTGTGTGCTGAGTCACAGGGGCGGGAATGTGGGTGAGAGTGTGAGTGAAGGGCGGAGATTGTGTTTAAAAATAAACGTCATTACCATATCTAATTCCGTTCCACCACGAACTCTGCATACGCCCATCCCACCACGAACTCTTCAAGAACTAATTAATACTCAAAATTTCAGTTTCAGTTTCAGTTTCTCAACATGATGTCTCCGCGCTCGGAACAAATTCCATATGCACTAACGTCACTGACAGGTGCCTAAAAAAATACCCTTAGATTGTATGACTTCCAGGATTAGCCACTGAAAAGTAGAAATAATTATGTTGAAGATAGATTTAGTACAGCACACGTGTAGTTCCATATGCGCCGTGACCAAAACATATCAGTCAAATTTATTAGTGGTAGATCACCACTGAGACCTTTCGACTTGAGGCAAATCGAAATGTAGATCTATGCACGGAAAATGGATTTCGTTAACCCTTTGACTCCACCCTGTCCACCAGCATCCTGCGTCGCCAATCATGCTAGCAAAGCAAAAACGTAACCCATTGACTCTCTTGCCCTATTCACCAGTTTCCTGCAGGAAGATGGTGGATAGGGTGAGGGAGTCAAAGGGTTAACTTTTTGCAGTTAGTGGAGAGGGTGTGGGAGTCAAAGGGTTAAGCTTCCTGCAGGAAGCTGGTGGATAGGGTGAGGGAGACAAAGGGTTAAGTTTTTGCAGGTGGTGGAGAGGGTGTGGGAGACAAAGGGTTAAGCTTCCTGCAGGAAGCTGGTGGATAGGGTGAGGGAGACAAAGGGTTAAGTTTTTGCAGGTGGTGGAGAGGGTGTGGGAGTCAAAGGGTTAAGCTTCCTGCAGGAAGCTGGTGGATAGGGTGAGGGAGACAAAGGGTTAAGTTTTTGCAGTTGGTGGAGAGGGTACGGGAGTCAAAGGGTTAAGCTTCCTGCAGGAAGCTGGTGGATAGGGTGAGGAAGTCAAAGGGTTAAGTTTTTGCAGTTGGTGGAGAGGGTGAGGGAGTCAAAGGGTTAAGTTTTTGCAGTCGGTGGAGACGGTGCCAGAGTCAAAGGGTTAAGTTTTTGCAGATGGTGGAGACGGTGCCGGAGCCAAAGGGTTAAGCTGACATCACAACAACAGGTGGCAACGAACATGCTACTAGTTTCATCTTAAGCGTATACGCTTTACTAGTACTAGGACGGAACCAGAGAGGTACATGATAAAAGTATACAGAATTCACCAGACGATCTCGAGACACAGCTGTTTCTGAGTTAAGTACTCGTATACTTACTGTATTCTGGGAACCTTTTTGTCGCCTATCTTTCACCTCCAGCTGTGTCGTTATATTTTCGAGTTTTCGGTGAGGCTTAAGTACATATAGTTCACAGCAACAAACTGCGGTTTTATTCAGTTTGATAGGATTTATCGCACATAATAGTTTCACGTGAATTCTTTAAAAAAATTTGTTGTAAAAGTACAAGCGTAAGTTTTCGTTGGATTCAAAATGAAAGATGTGTCTGTTTAATGTTTTTACGTCAACACCCACCTCAGGTGACATGGCCGATGGGGATAACATCCCAGGGAAGTGGGGGAAGGGGAACCTATCTAATCCTATGCTGACACCACCAGAACAACAATGATGTTAAGATGGGACAGTGAGATGGCCAGTGTTAATATAGCGCACCCCGGGATTCGAACCCACAACCATTAGCATGTGAATCCGACGCTCAAGCCAACTGAACTAGTGGGGCCCGCTTGTGTTCCTGCATGTCTTTGATTCAGCAAAGTTGCATCAAGCTGAATATAGTTATACCACATACATTTCGTTAGTCAAAGTCCACACAAAAGCACGAAGTCCCCTCAGTCAAAATCGGTATAAACTGTAGCTTTCATACAACTAGTTTCAATTCAATATAACGAAGACTTCTTTTAGGATTAATAAGTTTTGAATTAAACCAAATAGTATGGATAGATAGAAGAACTGAACTGAAACCATGAGAAAATTGCACCGTTCGGAAAACACGCACTGGATACAGTTCATACATCATCTGCTTGCTGCGTGGTGTTAGTATCAGATTTTAAAATAGTCTGGAATTTTCATTATGAGTCAGTCCGTTTCAAATGATTACAACAGCATAGCGTGTTTCTCAATGCGGCATTCTGCAATTTTTCTATCGTTAAGTGAAAAAGTAAATGAAATCAGACACTATGCGGCAACTGAGATAACAACAACAACAACAACAACAACAAAACAGCCATCGACGAGTCTGATATTGTTACCGGCGTCGGTGATCTGTACGTTACTTGCTCCATGTAAAAATACAAAACAAGCACCAGTGTAATAATCATTAATTAGCCTGAGATTTCTGTTAGCCACCATCTTGAACAATCGTGCCACCCAGCGGGCAGCAGTTTCTTTCTTAATTCTTCCCGTCACTCCCTTTTATTTTTATTATTATCATTATTATTATTATTATATTATTATTATTATTAGCAGCAGGAGTACTAGTAGTAGTAGTATATCATCATCATCATCATCATCATCACATTATTATTATGATGATGGTGATGATGATGACGATGATGATGATGATTATTATTACTATTATCATTACTATTATTCTTACTATTGTTATTATTACTATTATATTATCATTATTATTATTATTATTATTATTATTATTATTATCATCATCATCATCATCATTATTATTTTTGTTGCTGTTGTTGTTATTATTTCTAGCTGTAGTAATAGTAGTAGTAGTAGTAGTAGTAGTAGTAGTAGTAGTAGTATATGTAGTATGTTCCATTCCGAAAAGCAGTTTCTTGGATGAGTATGTGCGCGTTGGTTTGCCCACACTGTGCTGGGTTACATTGTTGCACAGACTGCATGCTCCTCTTCGATGGGTGTGCATGCTGTGTGTTTTCCATGACAGACCACCGAACATCGACATGGCTTACAGGATCTTTAACCCTTTGTCTCCCGCACCCTGTCCATCAACTGCAAAAAAATTAACATTTCTTGCAGAAAGCTGGTGGATAAGTGAGGGAGTCAACGGGTTAAGTTTTTGCTGTGCTAGCATGGTTGAAAATGCAGGATGCTGGTGGACAGGGTACGGGAGTCAAAGGGTTAAGTTGACGTCTCCGCGCTCGGAATGAACTCCATATGCACTGACGGCACAGGTGGCATGTGATGGAAAAGATCCAGAATGATAACGGCACAAGCCTTAAGCCTGGACATAAACCCACGATCTAGCCAGGCACCATTGAAAAAGATGAAACAGGAAATCCCAAGACCAGACAATATTACTGTAGAAATGATCGAGGTTCTAGATGAATCTGGCATCGGTCCTCAGGTTCTCCTACCTAGATAGTTCATAACCTGGGATCGTAGGGGAGTGAGGTGGCAGAGATCTCAGCTACCTAGATAGTTCCATAACCCTGGGGTCGAAGCGGAGTGAGGCGGCAGAGACCTCAGCTACCTAGATAGTTCCACAACCCTGGGGTCGTAGGGGAGTGAGGTGGCAGAGACCTCAGCTACCTGGATAGTTCCATAACCCTGGGGTCATAGGGGAGTGAGGCGGCAGAGAGCTCAGCTACCTAGATAGTTCCATAACCCTGGGGTCGTAGGGGAGTGAGGTGGCAGAGACCTCAGCTACCTAGATAGTTCCATAACCCTGGGGTCGTAGGGGAGTGAGGTGGCAGAGAGCTCAGCTACCTAGATAGTTCCACAACCCTGGGGTCGTAGGGGAGTGAGGGGCAGAGACTCAGCTACCTGGATAGTTCCATAACCCTGGGGTCGTAGGGGAGTGAGGTGGCAGATACCTCAGCTACCTAGATAGTTCCATAACCCTGGAGTCGTAGGGGAGTGAGATGGCAGAGACCTCAGCTACCTAGATAGTTCCATAACCTGGGTCGTAGGGAGTGAGCGGCAGAGACCTCACTACCTAGATAGTTCCATAACCCTGGGGTCGTAGGGAGTGAGGGCAGAGACTCAGCTACCTAGATAGTTCCATAACCTGGGGTCGTAGGGGAGTGAGGCGGCAGACCTCAGCGAAACACTGTGCACAGTGATAGGTAAAATAATGTTAGTCGGGATGTGTGGGATGGAAAACACCTGCTTCCATATCGATAAGGCTGAGTATACCAGTAGAGTCTTAACCCTTTGACTCCTTCACCAGCTTCCTGCAGGAAACTGGTGGATAGGGTGAGGGAATCAAAGGGTTAAGAAACTGAAACTGAAACCGACTAACAATTCCTCCCCAGGAGCACTTAGCACTGGCGACCAGGTTTTGTTACATGTGACTCATCACTTGACACCGGTGGTCATCCAGCGGACATAGCCATGCAAAATTAACACATTCCATTTTATATTTATGTGCATTCATTCCGTTTTAGAAACATCACAAACTTGTTTATATAGAATGAATTAAAAAAGATATTTTCTTAAGTGCGTATTAGATCGAAATAGTACTGTCTACCGAAATGATGAAATGGTTTTAAAATAATTTGTTAGGGGGTGCAAAAAAACAACAAACAAACAAACAAAACAACAACACACACACACACACACACACACACACACACACACACACACACACACACACACACACACACACACACACACACACACCTGTTTCCCTGTTTGTTGTAAAAGCAGACAAAATCAAAAGTAGGTCGGAATAGAGAGGCCAAATTGTACCAAAGAATTTCAAATAAGTGTATTTCTAACTTAATTGTGACCTTTTAATGTTAATTGTCAACACATTTATAATCTTCTGAAGCAATGTATCGAAACGTTAAACTTTAGATTTCGTAGATATTGCTTTGCATGCTTTTTCAACGAAACATACCGAATATGGTTAAATATACAGGTAGGGCGTTAACACCTGTGTATGGACAAATCAGTTTCTTTGTATTGGGGAACTGACCCAAAACAATAGCTTCCTGCCGCATACTTGTTTATTTTGTTGAATTTAAAGTCCTGCCACTCTGAGCATATGAGGACTAGCACTGTGAGATACCGATGCCATTGTCGGATTCTCTGGATATGATTGCAGCATACTGTTTTATCGGACTTTAAAACCTCTAACAGTTTCCCAGAACTTGTACACTTCAAAGCTATTCCAGTTTCACGTGATTATCACGAGGATATGACGTGGCGTCAAGGAAAACCCGGAAAGTGGGCCTGTCAGTTTCGCTTTAAGTGTCCCACCCATACAGTTACCGAATCGCAAAGGTGTGAGGTGGTAGAGACCTCACTGTTCTTGTGTTACCTTTCTGGATGGTTGGTTCCAGTCTTCTCTTTCACTGCTTTATCTTTCACATCCCTAGACAGAGTAAGGTACCCACTCACGGCTGGGTAGATTGGAGGCTTCATGCAAAGTTTCCCGGGCCAGGCTCAAAGGCGAGTTCTCTGCCTGGACACCAAGCAGGGTTCTCGTGTTAGGTTTACACTTTAGTTGTCCTTATTTGTGTAAGACGATCGCCCAGTAATAAGCGGGCTTCAGTAGCTCAGTTGGTTGAGCGTCGGATTCACATGCTAATGGTTGTGGGTTCGAATCCCAAAGTGCGCTACATTAAAACTGGCCTTCTCGCTGTCCCATCTTAACATCATGGTTGTTCTGGTGGTAGTGGTGTAGGATTATATAAGTCCACCTTCCCGCATTTCACTAGGATGGTTAACCCTGTCGTCCATATCACCTGAAGTGGGTGCCGACGTAAAACCTGAACCAAATCATTCAGACCCAGCAAAAAAATGGTACAGATGCACCACATAATCCTGAGGTTGGGGGGGGGGTGGAGATGGGGAGTGAGGAGGCTGACAGAGCTAAATTTTCTAGGCAGTCATCGAGTGCGGTGCCCATCATTTCTCCCTCATTTCATTACTTGTCCCTAACTTTGATGAAAATAAGTACTCGTAACACTTGTTCACAAGAGGGTAGACTGGATTTGTGTGCATATGTAAAGTTCCCTTGGCCGTGATTAACTCCCTTCCAATCTTATTTAGTCAGACAGGAAAACAATCGCTCCAGCTCTGTGCAAACCTGGTTGGCAGAAATGTTTACAGTATAAACCCAGGGAGCGAGAGGCCTCGGGTTCGATTCACAATGAGGCATGGGCTTCTCGTCTCCCCTATATTAACCTTTTTTGACTCCCGCCACCCATCCACCAACTGCAAAAACTTAGCCTTTAGGTGAGGGAATTAAAGGGTGTAAGTTTTGCTAGCATGGTTGACGACGACCGATGCTGGTGTTCAGGGTGTGGGAATCAAAGGGTTAAGTATCAATTGGTGGTCAGGGTGCGGGAGTCAAAGGGTTAAGTATTAACTGGTGGTCTGGGTCTTAGTCTTTCGAACGAGACGATAAATCGAGATTCCGTGTGCAGCATACATTTAGTGCTCGTAAAATTTCCCATGGCAACAATGAGGTTTCTGCTGGCAAAATTTTGTAAAAAAAAAAATATATATATATATATATATAAAACATCCACTCTGACAGATAAACAAAACAAACAAATCAGGCACATACGCATGTGCAACAAAAATTATTTAAACAAAATAAAAGGGAAATAAATAAGACGATTAAACCATTCTAATCATCTCCCTTCTTCGCACAAGCGAAATGTGTCCTAAGTATAAATTTTCTTTCGTTAGAAATTCGACAAAGCGTTGAGCGTTTCATAGAATAAACACATAAAAGAATAACAGTTGTCTGGGTCAGCATTATCCTTTTTTTTTCATCTTATATCCATTCATCTGTTAAAATTCAGCCACAGTGGGAAACAGAAGACATTGACTGACAGTTTTAGTAACATTTGCAATGTGTGGTTTGTCTTATTGTTTACGTTAGTGTTTTTGCTTCATGGAAATTACTATAAAATATTTTGTTTGCAATGTAAAGCCTCTTTCAAGACTGTCTCGTTTGTTTTCTTTGCTATCCATCGAACTCTCAACATTCTTCTTAGAAACCACGTAGCGTAAATGGACGATGTCAAAAGCATGCTCGCTGCACTGTCCATGAATAGAAACGTTACTAAACCTGTCAGTCAAGTAAAACCAGACACTGATAAAACACTATTCTGATATTTTCTTGGCCAGTGAGAGACTTAACGATTAGAGATAATAGATAACTTTTATGAAGAAGGTATATTTTTATAGTAACTTTCATGAAGCAAAAACACTAATGTAAACAATAAGACAAACCACACATTGCAAACAAAATATTTTCATAATAATTTTCATGAAGCAAAAACACTAACGTAAACAATAAGACAAACCACACATTGCAAACAAACGACCAATTAAAACAAACAAACACGTAAACCAACACACAAGCAAAACAGGACAAGCAAATAATTACACTGTAAAAATTGACAAGAAAGAAATAAACAAAGAAAATCGTGTATACCACCTTCATATGTATTACATTATACAACACACGTTTGCAGGAGTCAGACATGTGTTACAGAACAAGTAAACAAACTGATGATTCAGTAAATCAGTACAATACAATCCTGTCGATAAATCATACTGAGGATTCAGTAAATCAATGCAATACAATCATGTCGATAAATCAGACTGATGATTCAGTAAATCAATACAATACAAGCATGTCGATAAATCAGACTGATGATTCAGTAAATCAATACAATACAATCATGTCGATAAATCAGACTGAGGATTCAGTAAATCAGTGCAATACAATCCTGTCGATAAATCAGACTGATCATTCAGTAAATCAATACAATACAATACAATCCTGTCGATAAATCAGACTGAGGATTCAGTAAATCAATACAATACAATCTTGTCGATAAATCAGACTGTTTACATAACATGCATGTTGCGGCAGAAATGCATTTAGAACACAAGATTTCATTAGCATAGATATCTTCTTTCTTTCCTTCTTCTCCTTTAACTCCCTGAAGAGTTATATGGTGGTCACACATAAAAAATGTTCACCAGAATCCTCCACCTCCGTCAGTTGTGTGCCAAAGCCTGGATCTCTGTAAATGATTCCTCTGTCCATTCCACAATGTTGTCAGTCCATGAATTTTTTTCAGTTTTCTGTCTTCCCTTCTCGTCTCCTCCCTCACTAGTTCCCTAGAAAATTGACTTAGCAAGGCCATCGGATCTTGTTAAATGCCTGCAACATAGTTTTCTCTTTTTAACTGAAGTCAGTACCTCCGTGGGGATGCCGGGGATCTTCAAGTGTAAATAGTATCCCCACCTTTGGAAATTCTGTGCTAGAAATTTCCTCTTTTCTGTCACTCTCGTTGTTTCTCCCTTGTTCCTTTCCTTTCTGTCATTTCTTCCTGTCTTTTTCTGCCTTGTTGGTCCATTCACTGTATGTGTTCGATAAAGTCTTAAGTACTTTCTCTTAGGATTGATAATTGGGTATATGTATTAAACGCATTTTTGGCTCTAGGGAAATAAGATATGCGTAAGCAATATTAGGTAACTTAGGCCTGTTTTTATACGTAATTTAGTGTCCTTAGTTATGTTTAAATTTGAATTCAGGTATGTTTTTTATTAAAATCCCCTGTGCGATAAATTGAATGGAGTGGTCAACGCCAGAGGCATCTCCTTAGATTATATGCTCGAATGCATTGATATGTGTACTTAATTTTCTTTTCCTGTTTTTTTCCTG
>JAPXFY010000023.1:64075797-64177871 GCA_030674185.1 Monoplex corrugatus
CTGTATCTCTCTCGCTTGCTCGTTCGCTCTCTCTGTTGCACGAACGTTTGTCAAATAATTTTTTGCGAAACAGACCCTTTCAATCTGTCGTGGCTTCTACCTCCCCTGAATTTTGTTCCATGCTTACGCATGCGCTTGCCTGTCCCAAGTCAGTCAGAGAAAAAAGACAAACCAACACATTCCTTCCAGTTTCTTGTGACAAATGTCTTCCTTTGCAAGCAGAACCTGTCGAAGTTGGATGAAATGAACAGCTGGTACATTTACAGTAAGGCTTCATTGAAATTCTTTAAATCGTGGGGCTTTTATGTTCGGGTAAGATCGACAGTTGAATGGGCTGAGGCGAATCCGGACAGGTCGCACTCGCTTGACTCCACAAAACTTGCAGCGTTATAGAATAAATTTTCCCGTTAGTTTCGTGCTATTCATGTTGAATTCGCATGGTATTTTCAGTGGTTAATTTGTAACATATGCTCTTTATAGAAAGTTTGTCGATACTTCGGTAGCATTAGTAAAATTAGTTAATGATAGAAGGCTACCGTTGCGTATGAGACGAACGTTTGTTGTGGTCTGTTTCCGCCTGTGAAACGTCGTTTATACCTTCGCTGAAGCTGTAGTGGGCCTGGAAATCAGCTGTTGAATTAAACGGGATAATGTCAAATTGGTCGGAAACGACAGACTTCGTTATTGATGTAGCCTTAAGAAAATTGGGCCAGAAATTGCTGTTGGGTTTGAAAGATGAAACCAAAAACTGTGCTAATCAATTTTGGGTAGATCTAAAGTTAGGTAATAACATCATTCAAGAGGAGATAATACACAACACGAGCACACGCACACGCACACACACACACACACACACACACACACAGTGGTTCTGTTCTTCACACATGCTGAGGTCTGATCACATCAGAATAACACTATTAACAGTATTTTTATTACTTTGAGTTTGAAAGTATTTGCATTTTAGGCTGCTGATGTCTGCGAGCTCTGCTTAACATTTAATGTGAAAACAATGAGTTGGTGTAGTTAATGTTATTCCAAAATTTAAGGAAATTAGGCCTAATTCTTTCAGATTTCTTGTCAGCATGTGTGCATCCATGCAGGAAGATGGACATTAAAGATCCATTAAGTCATGTCAGTGACTAATGACATGTTAAAATGAAATCATGTACCATCCTTTAAGTCATATCAATGACCAGTGATTTATCAAAATTATATCGTGTACCATTTTTATCCACTGAAGGTGGAGTATGAAGACTGTGCAGCAACATACTGGCTGTACATGTGAGAAAAACAGAGTGCATAGATTTTTTTTTAGAAAAATCGGAAAGCTGATTGTTGTAAATGCAGTAGATCTTCCAGTGACTTTGTTTTAGTAATGATTTTAGTATGTGATAAGAGAAGCAAAGTGTGCATTACACTTTTAATTCTTTAGAAAGTTATAAGAATAAAGAAAAAAAATAGATACTACGTATGAGAAAGATTTAAATTCATTCTTTGGTTTGTAGCAAATGATTTTTGTTGGATTCTATTTGACTGTACTGTCTTATAATTGATATAATGACTAGGTTGATGCTTGATAGGTGCTGACCTAGATGCCTGTGATTTTGAATCGGAAATAAAGAATAGTCATGTTTGCTTGTTTTGTGTTTGTGGTATTACAAATGTAGAATTATATGAGATACACAATATGAAATGGTGTGTTAACCCTTTGACTCCCGCATCCTGTCCACCAGCACTCTGCACTGTCAACCATGCCAGCAAAGCCAAAACTTAACCCTTTGACTCTCACCCTATCCACCAGCTTTTTGCAGGAAGCTGGTGGAGAGGATGAGAGAGTCAAAGGGTTAAGTTTTTGCAGTTAGTAGACAGGGTGCGAGAGTCAAAGGATTAAGTTGTTGGTGTTTATTTTAGTATGTAAATATCTGAACATTTTGAACTGTTTTGAAGAAAAAAAAACAACCCTTTAATCTAAGGTGACAGAAATATGATGTGGTTCATGTTGAAGCCATGCATGCATCTGAGCTGCATGTAATGACAAAATATAGAATATTTATGAATATATTAGAGATAGGCCAGGGAATGTCATAGCATTTAAAGTTCTGATAAAAATATTTCTGCTAGTATTATTGATTTTATTTTGCTTGAAACGTAGGATAAAGCTTCGTCAAATGGTATATCAGATCATATCAATTATCATTTTGCGAATCTGTTGATCATGCGGTCACTATTAGTATTAGTGTGAGAATTTACTTCAGTTATGTGTTCTTTCCATCTGTCACATAAGATTAAAGGATGTTGAAATACATTTTTGGAAGCTAAAATTGCTTCACTAAACCATGATTTGATAAACAATTTGTTTTTTTTACAAATTGGCAATATACTCTGTAATAACATTGATTTCTCGTGGTATCAAACATTGTTCCTGCCAGATCTTCTCAAAGAAATGAAGCAGAATTTCTGGAAATCTGTCTCAGAGAAATGAACCAGAATTTCTTGAGTGTCCATGAATGACACTCAAGGCTGAATATCTCAAAGAGAGGCTGGTATTGTTTGCTGTGATGGTGAATGGAAGAAACTTAGAAAGGCAATTGAGGACAATCTCTGTGTTCTCATGTTGACGACCGTTAGATATGTTGTAACTGACATGATAATAAACGCAAATGAAACACCAATCTCTATTATCAGTTTGAGTAAATCGTGACTAGAACTTTTTTTTATTTATAGCTTGGAGATTTGACATTCCCTAGTTTAAATTAATCATGACTAGACATAGCTCTGAGATTTGACATTCCCCATCTCATCTGTGGCTCCCAAAAATTGTGTCAGGCGATTTCAGTTCACAGCACCAGTCACCTGACCTGAAAATTTCCATGAATGTAGGAGTCCGTGCACTGTGTATACAGATTCTGACATGCACACCACAGCATACACATATACACCTGCCAAGTGAATCCGATATGCAATAGAACAACGCCTGTGGGATCAATCATATCAAACTTAGTCAGTTTCCCTGCGCGTATGCTGATTTTTGCTGCCTGATTCGGTGTTTTCTGAGCAACATTTCCAAGTCTGTGTATAGAGACTATATGCATGAGCCAATGAATGTGTTTTTCATAAATAGTAAAATCATGGCATCCCACACATTGTGAACGCCTTTTTTGATCTAACAGTGACTAGCAAGATCGTCACAGAACTGTGTGTGGATGAAGTGCAGAAGTGGAACGAAAAACATAAAGCTGTGTTTTTGTCTCCGTATCTGTCTGTCTGTCTGTCTGTCTGTCTCTCTCTCTTTCCTCTGTGTGTGTGTGTGTGTGTGTGTGTGTGTGTGTGTGTGTGTGTGTGTGTGTGTGTGTGTGTGTGTGTGTGTGTGTGACAGTGAACTGAGGCTTGTAATGCAAACCCCTTCTCCCCTCCCCCCCTCCCCCCTCCCAAAAAAATAAATGAAAAAATAAAGAAAAAATGTACTTTGCTACATGGACTGATCTATAACTGGGTCATACAAAATTCATCAAATGAGAAGTTGTAGCAGCAGTGAAGTTGCTGAAAATGAAATATGCTAAGACTGCAGGCATTGACCATATCCCTGCAGAGCTTGGGAAACATGGCAAAGAGGCAGTAATTGATATCTTAACTGCCTTCTGCAAAAAAAAAAACAAAAAAAAAAAAATCTGGCACACAGGCAGGCGGCCCATGCCATGGACCTCTTCACTTATTGCCCCACTTCCCAAGAAAGAAAATATACTCCAACATTGCCAGAGCTACTGCAGCATCAGTTTGATCAGCTGTGCCAGCAAAGCAATGTTCAAAATCATTCTAAATGAATCATAGTCACAAGCAGGTGGCAGACTGCTAAGGAATAGGCTGGATTCTGGGAGGGCAGAAGTACCTGTGTATGTTTGTATATGGTTGACTATCATGGTTGATAAAGTCCAACCTAGCACTTTATTTGTGTACCCTCATGTGGGATCTCAGGCCAAAGTCTGATGCACACAGGCGGCTGCATACTGGACTCTCAATGAAACGCTTGGCAGAGTTGGTTCTGGCCTTTATTGCTGCATGTTTTCTACTTGGCTGCTTCATATTTCATTTTCATAAGCTTTTGTTCCCATGCAAATAGCTTGTCTCCATTCAGACCTGTTTGTGGCCATGATTTCCCATTGTTCTTCATCAGTCATCAGTGTCACATTTCTGGAGGGATTTTTTCAGTACTTGTATATCCTTTGTGAAAAATACTTCCAACACCAGAAGAGTTCTAGATGTGTTAATAGACTGCAAGAATGTGTTTGACAGGAGGCATTGTAGTCCACTATGGCACTAGGAAGAAAATTCAACATCTGGCTAAAATTAAAAGGTACTATCCAGCAACTATACTCTGAAGTAACTAGTGCTCTGCTTTCAAGTGGTGCTGTTGGAGAGTGGTTCCATACTTGGATTGAGTTTGTCAGGGCTACCTTCTGAGACATTCACAAGTTTTCAACATATTCAAGGAACACTTTATGATTGACAAAATTGAAGATCATGTCAATGTTACCATCAGCATTGGCAGAAAAAAAAACGACACAAACCTTAACTTCTCACATGACAGTGATGATGACAGGCAGAAGCAAAAACTCACAAAGTTGTTAAAGAGTAGATGAAACATTGATCATTGATGAGATGTGGCATGGAAATAGGCGCCACAAAGACAAAGTTGATGGCCAGCCACAACACACCAGTCTCTACTGATATAACGGTCCATGGACAGAAAGTAAAAACTGTTCAACAAGTCTCTCACCTGGGATCCATCATTAACAATGAGGGATCCAACTCAGAAGTCCTCTTGAGGACAGCAAAGACTATGTCAGCACTGTCCAAGCTGAAACTTGTGTGAAATGACAGGAACATGTCCATGTAACACAAGATCAGGCTCTTGTGTACACTGGCATATGATACAGTCCATCTTCCTGTATGCATGTGAGGCATAGACCTCTGGGTCTGAGCATATTTAGAAAGACGAATCCAAGCCTTGGAAATGAGATGTTATTGCAAGATAACCAGACATCAGTTACACTGGTCATACCATCAAGTGTGCCAAATATCAAACATCACATTGGTGGACCATATGAAGATCTGACTTGAGCTAAGATTAGTAAGAAAACAGGAAGTATGATGGTATGGCCATATAACAAGATCCGGTGGCCTTTATTGGTTCCCCAAGGAACTGTTAAGAGAGGGAGACGGAGGGGAAGACAGTCACCAAAAGTAGAAGAAAAAAAAATTGATGGACTGACAGCATTTGGGAAAGGACAGACAAACTATTTGCAGAGACCCAGGTTGTGGCACACAACTGATACAGCTGGAAGTATCTTAACAATTTTTTAGTTCAGTGCCCCAATGACTCTTCATGGAGTTAAGAGGAAGAAGGAATCTGGATGCAGTGCATAAATTTATTTAAAATCAGATTTGTAATTTTTTTTCAATTTTATGACAGAATTATAAATGTTATGAATTTTTGTGTGTTATTGTTGTTGTTTTTCATTTCCATTTCTCATTTCATATTTCATTAATATACGACTAACAGTTGTAACTTTGTACTTTTCTCTGTGAAATCCACTAAACCATTTCAGAATTAATCATGATTAGATTTGAGTCACTATGTGTATGATTATTATTAATGTATATAACCTGGAGCATATTATCATGTCAAGATAATGTAATTCTTGACTTTTTTCTGCTAGAAGTGTAGGTACTCCAGAGCTTGAAACGTAGTGGAGGGAGCTCAGAGCCCCAACTTCCAGTAAAGCAGAAAGACCATACAGTCAAACTGTCTGCGACAAGCGAGGCTGAGAGCAGCAGGGTGTCTTCGGACAGTTGCGCCATGGCAGTGTGCCGAGTGTCCACGCCTCCCATCCCGGAGGCATCCTGCCCAGTGGCAGAGAACTGGTGCT
The DNA here is from genome assembly GCA_030674185.1 of Monoplex corrugatus. Taxonomy (NCBI): domain Eukaryota; kingdom Metazoa; phylum Mollusca; class Gastropoda; order Littorinimorpha; family Ranellidae; genus Monoplex; species Monoplex corrugatus. The sequence continues at coordinate 64,081,725 of JAPXFY010000023.1, forward strand.
ACACACAGGTAAGAAAGTTTGGATGGGTATTTTTTCTCTTTTTAAAAAAATTTTTTTTTCCTTTTTTGTAATTACTAGAAAAAGAAATGACTGCTGAGGAGTGCATGTTAAAGAAGAGAAAAAGGAAGAATATTAAAGAAGAGTTGGGCGTGCTATGGGCTCATTGGGAAGACTGGGACCAGACGGTCAAGTCTCATCCACTTCACGGATGCGTGACTGAGGGTGTTGCTCAAATCTTCTGACCAGCACCGCAGATGTCTGTATCTCTCGGGCCTGGTTGATGCCATGATATATTATGATAGTAAGCATAGAATACAGCCCTGTCATGTAGTCTCAATTCTTGATGGAACTCCATAGCGTCATGACTATCATCCTCATTGACATCATCATCATCGCATTGTAAACAAAAATATCCCAGCTTCTGTGGCCATTAAGTGATGTAGGAAACGGGGCAAGAAAAAGAAAAAAGGTGAGCACAAAGGTAGCCTCCCTGAATGCAATGATCCTAGAAAAAAAAAAAAAAAAATTGGCATGTGTTGAAATCCCATTTTTTCCAGCTGCTTTGTTCATAAGCCCTATACCTGTGTATAAGTGGTATGCGGTAACGAGGTATTGTAGAAAAATGTGGATGGTCTGAGGATTGAACCCGTGGCTCTGACTCTGTCAGCATGGCATTCTAATCAAGTGAAGTAGAGGACCTGTAAAAAATGTGAGGGGGGGGGGGGGGGGGACCCAAACCTGTGGCCCACTTGAGGGTTGAACCTATGACCCCTGCGTTACCAACATGATGATTTAACTGTTTTAACAGGTCCTGTTAAAAACAAAACAAAAAACAACAAAAAAACAGAAAAACAACCCCCCAAACAAACAAACAAAAAATGTGGCCTTGTGGCCAGTTGAGGGTTGAACCCGTAACCCCTGCATTATGAATACCACACTCTTCCCAACAGAACTGATAGGCCACTAGATAAACACACACATACACACTTCAGCAACATACACCGACTCACCCACCCATCCACACCCTTGCTCACATTCACATGATTAGTCTTTACTATTTTAGCAGAACTACTTCTTAACCCTTTTTGACACCCATAGCTCATCCAACAGTACCCTGTATTGTCAATCATGCTAGCAAATCAAAAACTGAACCCTTTGACTCCCTCGTCCTATCCACCAGCTTCCTCGTGGACAGAGTGAGGGAGTTAATGGGTTAAGTTTTTGCAGTTGATGAATAGGGTGCGGGAGTCATGGGGGAGTCGAAGGGTTAAGGTTACTGTCCATATGAGGTCAGTTTTGATATAGGCTGTGTCTAGTTTTACACCACTTTTACCACAAATATGGTCAAAAAGTCATTGAGGAAAGTAGTGCTTAATTGTATCATAATTCATATCCTTTGTCCTTTTGTTTTTCTATCACCGTTTCCTATTACTCCCTCTTTGTCCTTTTGTTTTTCTATCGCCGTTTCCTATTACTCCCTCTTTGTCCTTTTGTTTTTCTATCGCCGTTACCTATTACTCCCTCTTTGTCCTTTTGTTTTTCTATCGCCGTTTCCTATTACTCCCTCTTTGTCCTTTTGTTTTTCTATCCCGTTTCCTATTACTCCCTCTTTGTCCTTTTGTTTTTCTATCACGTTTCCTATTACTCCCTCTTTGTCCTTTTGTTTTTCTATGACGTTTCCTATTACTCCCTCTTTGTCCTTTTGTTTTTCTATCACCGTTTCCTGTTACTCCCTCTTTGTCCTTTTGTTTTTCTATCACTGTTTCCTGTTACTCCCTCTTTGTCCTTTTGTTTTTCTATCACCGTTTCCTGTTACTCCCTCTTTGTCCTTTTGTTTTTCTATCACTGTTTCCTATTACTCCCTCTTTGTCCTTTTGTTTTTCTATCACCGTTTCCTATTACTCCCTCTTTGTCCTTTTGTTTTTCTATCACCGTTTCCTATTACTCCCTCTTTGTCCTTTTGTTTTCTATTACCGTTTCCTATTACTCCCTTTGTCCTTTTGTTTCTCTATCACTGTTTCCTATTACTCGCATTGTTTCTGTGTCACTGTGCCAAGCACTGCAAGATGCATAAAAATGATTATTTACCGGTCAGTTGTATAAATTGATGTGTAGTAAATAGAGATGATGAAAAATGACAGTCTCGCAAGGTAACCACAGCTTTTCTTCCTATTTGTATATGTGTGTTTAATTTTTGATGATGCATGTGTAGTAATGCTGCTGACCTTTGTTGTTGTTCTTGTGGTGCAATGAGATGTTAATGTTAATGTCTGTAGGTCAAGGTCATTAAGTTTTCCTATATCTGGACCATCAACAACTTCAGCTTCTGCCGGGAGGAAATGGGGGAGGTGCTCAAGAGCTCCACATTTTCTGCCGGTGCCAATGACAAACTAAAATGGTGAGTGGTAGTTTACATATTCTCTGTGTGTGTGTGTGTGTGTGTGTGTGTGTGTGTGTGTGTGTGTGTGTGTGTGTGTGTTTGTGTGTTTACTGTTGCCAACAACAAACTACAATGAGGCGTGTGTGTGTATGAGTTCATGTGTACACTGCTGCCAACGATAAGCTAAAGTGACATGTGGTTGCTCATTTTGTGTTTTTGTGTGTGTGTGTGTGTGTGTGTGTGGTGTGTGTGTGTGTGTGTGTGTGTGTGTGTGTGTGTGTGTGTGTGTGTGTGTGTGTGTGTGTGTGTGTGGTTGTTTTGTGTGTGTGGTGTGTGTGTGTGTGTGTGTGTGTGTGTGTGTTTTGTGTGTGTGTGTGTGTGTGTGGTGGGTGTGCTGTGCATAGCGGTAGTTGGCGCGCTGCATGCATGTGTACATTTGCCTTTTGCATGCCTGCCTTTCATCTTTGATGCATTTTATTGAAATGTACCATTTGCATGTGCCATGTAATTTTAAAATTTTAGATTGATAAAATAACTTTCTTTTCTTACACAGTTGTAAACGCATGTATACATTTGTTAGTTTGTACATATTTGATTTATGTATGCTGTTATTGTAATAGATGTTGCCTGAAAGTGAAACATTTAGAGAATTCTGCTGGATGTATTTCTTATAGAAGGTCACATATAACTACTTTGTAGGCATTCGATAGTAAAGTTTTTATGTAGCAGGATTTTTTTTTTTCACTCATCTCATTTTGACTACTTTATGTGCGACATACTACAGTTTGAAGTTCATTTTTCTGCAGCGTACTTGTTTGGTTTTCTTTTCCACCCCTACGCCTCTACCCCAGTCAATGGCCAGTTTACATGTGCAGCTATTGCTTAGTTCGTGTACAGGCATTAACAGCTGTTTTCTGCACATGTTAACTGGTTTTAATTTATGAAAGCATACTGATAAGTGTGTATAAATGAACCTTGAAGTTTTAGATGAAGAAAGCTTACAAATTTCATGTCAGGATTAGTGTTTGACAGATTTTCACGAGTGTACGATGAACTGCAAAGATTTAGATAGGACAGCATGATGAAAAGTTCTAAACCTGAAGGCTTAGATAAAGTCAACCCAAAGGTTTTGATAAAGAAAGCATAAAATGCTTTGTATCATGATTGTTATTTAACAGGTGATGACAAGCAAACTCCACATGTTTAGGTGAAGAAATGAAGATAAAAAGTTCTATGTCATGAATTGCGTTTGTTTGATGTTTACAAGTCGGCCTGAACTCCCGTGGGGTTGCCTGGGGCTCTTTCAGTATAAATAGTATCCCCACTTTCTGGAAATTTATGCGAGAAGTTTCCTTTTTTTCTGTCGCTCTCTTTGTTTCTTTCTTCCTCCTTTACTTTCTGTCAATTCTTCCTATCAGTTTGTGCCTTGCTGGTCCATTTACCTGTATGTATTCGAGAAAGTCTTGCATACTTTCTCTTAAGATTGATGATTGGGTTCATGTATAAACTGCATTTTTGGTTCTAGGGAAGTGAGATATGCGGAAGCAATTTTAGGTAATTTCGGACTGGTTTTGCATATGGTTTAGTGTTCTTACTTTATGTATTCAGGCATGTTTTTTTAAATCCCCAGCGTGATAATTTGGACGGAGTAGTATTGTTATATTGGCAGATGTGATGCGTCTACTGTGTCGGCTTCGGCCTGCACCGCTGGCTAGCACTGCTGTTCGAAAAGAAGAGCAATGCGTAAGTCTCTTCCTGTCAGTACATAGCCTCTCCATCAGCAAGCCCTACGCTGTGCCTCCTCGTGGCGACAGGCGGTAACTGAGCACCTCACGGACTCAGGCTGAATCTCGTGGGACTTGGAGGAGGTCTGGCCCCCAGACGTGAGGCATGCAGGCCCACCGGCATGTGGACACGCCCTGGTGCCCACGAACCAGATCCCCAAGCTATGGGTAAATAGCTCCACTGCCTTGTGGACATCTCGGGAGAGTGTAAGGCTAAGGGAGTCAACCCTAAAATAAAAAAACCGATGGAAGGCAAGGGGAAACCACCATCGTACTTTTCCCCAGGAAATCCATGGACAGAGGAAGAATAAAGAAGAAAGTTAATGATGGTTGGAAGTCCATGGTCGCCAAACCATGCGGCAGGGCACCTGATGATGATGATGATGAGTATTGTTATGTGTACTTAATTTTCTTTCTTTTTTTTTCTTCATTCCTGTTGGTATTGTATATGTTTTGAAACACTTATAGCCCTGATATAGTGATACGTCTATGCAGTTGGCAGGGCTTTAACCCTTTGATTCCCGCACCCTGTCCACCAGCATCCTGCATTGTTGACCATGCTAGCAGAGCAAAAACTTAACCCTTTGAGTCCCTCACCCTATCCTTCAGCTTTCAGCAGGAAACTGGTGGATAGGGTGAAGGAGTCAAAAGGTTAAATTAAACAACAATAACAGTAACAGTAAGTTAGCTTGAAAGGTTTAGATGAAGGAAAAAATGAAAAGTTTTGAATCATGATTGGTAGTTGACAGATGTTTATGGTATGCTGAGCACAATCACTGCACACAAACCCAAAGGTTTTAGACGAAGAAAATATGATTACAAAAGTTTTATGTCATGTTCGCTGTTTGACAGGTGCTTACGAGTGAACCCTAAAGGTTTAGACGAAGAAAGCAAAGATTACCTGTCCCTCTACCTGTTGCTGGTGTCCTGCAATAAAAGTGAGGTCAGAGCCAAGTTCAAATTCTCCATCTTGAATGCCAAACGAGAAGAAACCAAGGCTATGGGTAAGTCTTCCACTTTTTCAGAGATGATGTGATATCCACAAATCAGAAAAACAGTTATAATAGGATGTCTAGTGATTGTGTTCAGCATGCCAGTCAGTACAGAAACTTCATTCAGAAACATAGAAATGTACTCTCTGTCTCTTTTTCCATGAGGAAAATGTATGCATGAGTTGGTTATACAGAAATGTTTAGTCTGTCTTGTTTGTAGATCTGTTCATATTCTGTGATAATGTGCTTCATTGTTGTTGGATATTGTGTAATAATGTGCTTCATAGTTGTTGGGTGTTGTTTAATGATAATATGCAATGTATTATCATTTATTATCGTGTGATTTTTGAAAATGCTCCACACACACATGCGCACGCACGCACACACACACACACACACACACACACACACACACACACACACACACACACACACACACACACACACACACACACACACACACACACACACACACACACACACACACACACACACACACACACACACACACATGTATTAAACTGAAAAATATTGATGTACAGCTAACGTCAGTGAAAGAATAAGCGAAAAATAAATATAAGATTTTGTTCAGAAGCAAAACTGCTTGACCTGTTGTTGGTAATCAGGTTTGTGTTGTTGCCGTTTAATATTCAGAAGCATTAAAAGTAAATCAGAATCAAGGTGACTGCCAGTAACAAACTGATTGTATTCTCTGAGATAAATCTATGTAGATAGTAGACTATGTTATGTTGCAAAAAAAAAAAAGAAGTGTGATTTTGGTTGAATTTCCCAGCTATGAACATTTGGCATTCTTTTTAGGATATATTTATCTCTTATCAAGCTAAAAGACCTCATAGAATTTAGCATATTGAAACCTTTTTTTTTTCACAAAAAGGTGAATGAAAATCAGAGCAGAGCAAAAGGTGTGTTTTGTTATTTTGCAGAAAGTCAGCGAGCTTACCGGTTTGTACAGGGGAAGGACTGGGGATTTAAAAAATTCATCCGCCGTGACTTTTTGATGGATGAAGCCAATGGATTGTTGCCTGACGATAAACTGACAATATTCTGTGAGGTATGGCAGACGTTGACTCTGTGTCGTTAAAACTGTCTTTGTGTGTTTATTATTGAACTTTGGACAAGTTGTGTACCATTTGTTTTTTATCTGGAAGTTTCTATATATCTTGAGACTTACAATAGGTAATAGTTTTTAATCCTGCTGCTGTTCTGTTGATGTGGTACATATTATGATCCAGACAAAATTTGAAATGTGATTGTCGTGGAGAATGTGATTGTCTTGGAGACTGTTTGACGTATGTGGCCCATATTACAACTTCCCTTCAAAGTACTGCCCTCCCAACATCGCAAGTGCCCTGTTAGGGGATCTCAGAGGTCTGATTTCACAAACTTTAAACTTTAATAATTTTTTACTGAAGATAGTAGCATTAGGTCCCTCTGGACCTGTCTTATGGCAAGTCCTTGGTACGTGTACGTTTAATTGAAGCATTTGAAAAAATGGATGAACCATAACATACACAACATGAACGGAAGTAATGAAAATAAATTTTAGTGAAATGTTTGACTTCTGCCTGTCAGTTGGTCAAGCGCTTTTACTAGGTTGTTAAGCCTTTTGGTCATCATCTGCAAGGTTCTGAGAGCAGATGGCTCAGGGGGGTAGCCTCAGCTTATCATGATTCACACTTACTTCTCACCCAGCCTTCCTGCAGGCTGTGGTTTTTGGCTGTCTCCATTCACTGTTCTGCAGCTTTGTAGCAATTCTCTTCAAAAGAGGAAAATGACAGCGTATGTGTGTAGAACTGCTACCTGATAGTGGTGGTGTCAGCCCAGGTTTGTGAGGCAGAATAGCAAATAGTGGAAGGTGTTTATACTTACAAGTCTTGGTAAGTCAGTCTTGTATATGAAATGTAATTTTAAGGTAAAAGTTTTCTTTCAAGAAATAGCTAACGGTATCTTGCGTGGTTTTCTTGTGATGTGTCACATATGTATGCTTGTGTTTTAGGTGAGCGTGGTAGGGGACACTATCAACGTTTCAGGACAGTCCAACTGTACTCCAGTCAAAGTCCCTGACTGCCGCCTCAGTGATGACCTGGGCCAGTTGTTTCAGAATTCGTCTTTCAGTGACGTCTTTCTCAGTGTGGGCAGTCATGAATTTAAAGTGCATAAAGCTATACTTGCAGGTGGGTGCGGAAGACATCAAAGACATCACTTTTTTTTTTTTTTTTTTTTCCAATTTATGCTCATTTTTGAGAGGAAGGAGGTGATGGTGTTAATGGCACACTTTTGGTGTAATTGTGTGTGTTTGTGCACATGCATTTGCTGTCATTACTTCATGTTAAGGTGAAGCCTTATATTTTTGGAAGTATGTTGAAAATGTGTAATGACTGGTTGAAAAATGCTGCTTGAAACATTTTCATGTTTTTTGGGTTATGTTATCCAAATAAATGTCACTTGCAGTTGAACTTTTGCTTTTGCAGTATGTCGTGCTAGACCTATGGTCTAAATTTAGCAAAAATTTATCCTGCTGAAAAGACAGGTGCTATTGTCAGGTTGGTTGGTAAGTTGGACTTTTAACTATAAGATGCAAATTTGACGCTGCCTGGGTAATGCCTACAGACTGAAGATGGAGATTTTTATCTCTGGTGAACATATATGCAGATGTGTTATTGCCTGGACCTTCTTTCTGTGTTTACGCATGCAGAACATCAGTTACAGGTTATACAGATCCTGTCAGCCGTGATGCTCGGAAAATTATGGAAACACAAAAATGCCCTGCATGTGCATCCAGCAAAGGAATCTGCTTAATATGCAGCAGCATAACACCTGACAAGTGGGGGCCAAACAACATACATACATACCTGTGACAAAATGTTGTTTGGAATGCAGCAAAAAAGCAGTAAAAACAAGCAAGCAATACAGCTGAAAATTCTGTGCTGACACAGTTCTGTCTATAAACAGTGCATGTTTATTAACCCCTCACAGATGCAGCAATTAGTGGTAGAAATACCATGGTGACACACCCTTCTCGACTACTTCACAGAATTGCCCAAAAAATCCCCCCAAAACAAAGTTGTTCAGCTCTCAAAAAAGAAATTCTTTTGTTTGCAAAGTGTAAATGCTTTCAGATAATTGGTAATGAAGTTGACATCGTACATTTTGTATTCACTAAAAATGGTATATAACAGTACTTACATTAGATTTGGTCCATAGATAGATAAAATCACTGAAAGCGATAGATAAAATCATTGAAAGCGATCAGATCTGTGTGGAAGTCTTTTTTGGTGTAGGAGACAACAAAGCAGGGCAGGCAGAGAGCATTTTTCCTGGAAACTAAAGAAGCGCAGCTAGACAACAGAGGGGAATTAACAGCAGTGACTGTTTAAAAAAAAAAAGAAGAAGGAAAAAAATAGAAAAGAAAGCAAGGTTGCTTCCTTAAAAAACAAAGTTGCTTCCTTAACCATTTCTGGATTCTGGAAAAATCTGATGAAAATTGCTAGTAAGCATCATGGGGGAATTTCTTAGCACCGGCATCGAGAGTTAAGAAAAATTGCGAATGTCTGCAGAAATTTCTTTAAATGTTTTTGAACTGATCTTTCAGTTTTATTTTTCTCAGACATCTAGAACATGTGAAAATTACGATTGCATGATTTGGACTGGGCATAAGCCATTTTGTGTTCAGAAAATAATGGTTTTGAGAACACCGGAACCAGTGACTTTTGTTTTTACAAAAGAAGAAAGGATATGCATATTTTCTTGAAATCAAAATCTTCTTTCCTCAGTTCTTTCATTTGCTTTCATGGAAGAAAACAATTGAAGATTTCAACAACATATGCACAGAAAGTGATTTTTTTCCACGAATCATTCCGTCCCAAAGGTTCGCTACTCATAGCATCAGTGAGCATTTTGCGAACAGCTAGTTTGAAGACAAAATGGGGATGACTGTGTCAGTCATTGTTGAGCTTGAAGAAACTTTCCAGGAAAGAGAGATGAAAAGTATGTGGAGGTGGGATTGGTCCACAGAGTATGCTATAGAAAAGAAACTCTTGGTCCACAGAGTATCTTATAGAAAAGAAACTTTGGGTGGATTCATAAGAAAAGTTAGAACTCCAGAACTTAATTATTATCTCTTCTTTCGCATGAAAATCTACTGTGCTTATTGCCTCTTCTTTCGCATGAAAATCTACTGTGCTTATTGCCTCTTCTTTCGCATGAAAATCTACTGCACAAGCAGAGGAAGTTACTCTTCCTCCTGTTGAGCTACTCAACTAGTCTAGAAAATTATCCTCATGATCATGTGCGCTGAACAAACCACACCATGCAGTCAGAACATAGCAAACCACCTGTCATGGTTTCTTCAAATTCTAGTCTTTTTGAAGGTAGATTTTTAGTTTTGACATATCTGTGTTGTATTCACAGGAGTGTAGGCTTTAAATCATTGAGATAAAAAAAAAACTGTGTAAAGAAAAAAGTTCCTGGGCCTAGTGAAAGTTCATAATTTGTAGTTTGAGAATTACAGAGTTAGGCATGTTTGTATGCCTCAGAATGTGCCATATTGCACGATTTTCAATTAGATTTAAAAAAAAAAAACCCTTTCTGAGGGAGCATGTTCCCGGATCCCCATACTTTCTCTTTTTTTTTGAAGTTGGCTCTGTCCCTTCCCTGATAAGGAAAGAAATCAAATTAGATACACTTTTTTCTTTTTGTTGTATGTGTTCTTGTTTTTTGGTTTTTTTGTCACCTTCAGATGATGTGGACAACAGGGATAAGCATTTAGGGGTAGGAAAGTGGAAGTGATACTTATTCTACACTGACACCACCAGAACAGAAACCATTAAGTAGCAGTATGAAGATCAGTTTTATGCAGTGCACCCAGGATTTGAACTCAAAGCCATTGGAATTTGAATACAATGCTTAAGCAGTTGAACTACCAATTGATTGAGGCCCAGTGGTCTTCACAGGCTATGCCCTGGTGCTTATGATATTTTGTTTAATAACACACAATCAAATATATGTTATTATAACTGAAAGTTAGATTTTACTGCAGCCAGTGAGATTGGCTTATCACACAAATATCTGTGGTATCTATGTTTTTTAAAGTGTTGTATGATACATTTGATTGTCCTATCTGTAACTTGATGTTTTGAGTACAGGCTGGTTAACAAACAATCTGCACAGGCCGAGAATTAACTCTTACCTTACTGCTTTTGTTTGACATAGAATTTTCCCTGTTTCAGCACGGTCGCCCGTTTTCCATGCCATGTTTGAACACGAAATGACTGAAAGCAAGCGGGTAAGCATAACGTTTCAGCTCTTGACAATTGTGTTGGTACATATTTTTCATTGTGTGTGTTGTAGTGACTGGAATTCAGGCTAGGACTTAGATAAGAGACTCAAGACTTGTTTATTGTAGTTGTTCTTACATACATACATACATACATACATACATACATACATACAATACATACATACATACATAATACATACATACATACATACATACATACATACAAACATACATACATACGCACATTACATGCATACATGTGCATGAATATGTACATGTATACATACATTACATACATGCATGCATGAATACAGTTATGTATATATGTGTGCATAATACATAATTATGTACAAACATGATGTATTTGTACACTATTCATACTTGATAAAAACTATGATCATAATATATTTTGTAAATGATAATGCATTGAATAAGGTATTTGAGTTTTTTTTTTATTGCACATGCATTCGATACAAGTACCAAAGGAACCATGATTTCAAAGCAATGAATCAGTAATTTATTATGCCTGATATTTTTTTATCGTATTATTACCGATATTACAACCGAATGAATGAACGAGTCTTATGTCTAACTTGGTAAACTCATTAGGGATGCTCTGCAGCTATAGCTGTGGAGCTCATTGTCTCAACTGTGACGCTCCACTGGTATAGCTGCGGAGATGTTATGGTTATTTTTACCGAGACTATTTGCATACTATAATAAGGGAGATTATACTGACAGTTTAACCATTTTCCTAAGTAGATTTCTTTCCCTTCGACCATAGGAGACTGTTGTTGGAACTCTATTTTTGGCTTGTTTTCGCATCATCCGAAACAAAGGAATTTCGAAGAGTCAAAAGACTCTATTTTGGGACGAAATATTCATAAAAGCAGAACTCATAGTGACTTCCAGTGAAGAATGTATATCCTTTGACATGTTAAGTGCAGTTTTGTGACAAGGATATTTTGTGGATTACAAGCAGCAGTTTGACAAGTCATGTGTGTGTACATCCAGAACTTTTTCTTTTTTTGCTATTTGCATGCCTTTTTCAATGGTAAACCAGAAAAAAAATGAAAGCATGCATAAATAAGTGGTCTGCTTAGTCACAAAGTAGACATAATGACCTTTTAAAACATATATAACATGATAGGTTTATTGTCATTGGATATTCCATGATTTTTTAAAAAGTACCAAAAACTGTGCGTCTTGAGAGTTTCAGCAGCTATTTTAGGGGGCGTCTCCAAATAGTTAAATACGTTTATTCATTCAGCTCACATGACAGGTCTGAATTGATCCTTTTCATGTTGAAAATTAAGCTAATAATATCTTAGCGGTGGTTTGTAATGAAACCACAATGTTGTAAATGGATTAAAAGTCATACTGACCTAGGAAATGCATTTTTGCACATCAAGGGCAGTTGAGGTACACACCTTCAGTTTTGCATTTATAGATTAAAAAAAAAAAAGATTGCTGGGAAAATACTCTTGTCAAATATATCATCTGATCTGAAATTAGTATCAGTACAAAAGGAAAAAATAAAAAGGAAAGGGGGAAAAAAACTTTACTCAGCCGAACAGAACCCGAATTTGGGCAGTTGGTCTCCCCTGTGATCAGCTGTTCAAAGAAAGTTTTTAAGTGTGGGCGTTCCCAGAAAATAAAGGTGTATGCTTTTGTATTCTACATTACCAAATAAACATTCGTTATTGTGCTCAATATTCATGCTTACTAAGACAGGGTAAGTGGCCAAGATTTTAGACCACCAAATGATATTGCTGTGTCATTCAACTAGCTTCATGTCATATTTGTGCCACAATTCTGTGGTTGGAAAAACAGAAGATGGCGTGCAAGCTTCCAACTCGGAAATCATTCTGAAGGGAGAAATTTGCTGTGAAAAAAATGCCTGCAAATACAAACAGGATGCAAAAAGAGACTTGAGAGGAAGCCTTTATCTTGGTCAGTAACACACCAATGGGAGCAAATAATCGTGCATGAATGCAACTTATTTACCTAGCAGCAATTTTTTACTTATTTCAATCTTGTTTCAAGGTATGAATAGATGTTGAAGCTGACAAAAGGCCATGAGTTCTCCAAGTAGCCAGTCATCTGTCATTTATATTTTTGTATCGTACAGAATCGTGTGGAAATCACAGACGTGGAGCATGATGTCATGAGAGAAATGTTGCGGTTCATCTATACCGGCCGGGCCCCCAATTTGGACAAAATGGCCGATGAACTGTTGGCAGCTGCAGATAAAGTGAGTTGATTGTATGATTTTGAAGGTCACATATTATGTGCATTTATGTCTCTTTGCACCAAATGATATTTGTGAGATTTTGGTCTGTGTTAGTTAGTATGAGGGAAAGGATTGTGTGTGTGTGTGTGTATGAGTGTGGGTATGTGCTCATATGTGCAGACACTTATGTGTGTTATGTATGTATGTGTATGTGTGTGTGTGTATGTGTGTGTGTATGAGTGTGGATATGTGATCATATGTGCAGATACATATGTGTGTATGTTCTTTTCAGTGTATAGTTGTACTTTGATCTTCATGCCATGTAAATGATTATTCATTGGGTGAAATTGGCTAGTAGTAATAGCAAACTGAAATGAATGGGTAGTGATGGTTGTGTGTTCACAGTATGCTCTGGAACGACTCAAAGTGATGTGCGAAGAAGCACTGTGCTCAAGTCTCATGATTGACAATGTATGTGACATTCTGGTCTTGGCTGACCTTCATAGTGCCGATCAGCTCAAGTCACATGCTATCGACTTTATCAACAGGTAAGTTATCATTTGATGCCTTGTTGGCATAGTAAACCTGCACAGGCTTGAGTTAGGCTTTGGGAAAACTTTCTGTACATATGGCCTCCAGTCCATTTAGTTGTAAATAGGTGCCTGACCCAATATAGAGTGCACCCATCATCAGCCAGCCTCATCGCTGGAATGCGGCCAACGGCGCGTTGTCTTCTGTGTCGGTCTGCTCTCCTAAATCACAGTTTTCATCATCTTCCCCCTCACCGACCTCAATATCTGACTCAGCTACATCTTCTTCGTGTTTTTCTTATTCACGAACAGTAGTTTTTAATTCCTCCTCTGGATAATCTGGAGAATCATCTGTATCCTGAAAACCGTCTGCTACATGCTATGTGGCACGAATGAAAATACCCTCATCACTCATTTACACGCTTGATCTGTAGTGAATGGATGTGTGGTAGTTCAAAATTTACCAAGATCATCTCATTGGATGATTACTAGATTACCAGTGTGAGAAATACGTTGTCAGTATGTGATCAAAATAGCCTAGGCACGTGGCTGACTTTTACAGTCGGGTGCGGCCGTAACGAAGCACCTGCCAGCGCAGTCAGAGTGGTCGGCTGTATCAAAGCTAAAAAGATTAATACATTTTTGGCTCTAGGGAAACGAGACATACGAAAGCAATTTTAGGTAACTTAGGTCCCATTTTTTTATATGTTTTAGTGTCCTTAGTTATGTTTGAATTTATATTCAGGTATGTGTTTTTTTTTAATTTCCCTGTGTGATAAATTGGACTGAGTGGTCAGTGACAGGGGAATCTCCTTAGATTATGTGCTTTTCTTTTTTCCCCTCTTTTCTTTTTTTCCCCAGTTGAGGTATTTTGTGTGAAGCAGGTTATAGCCCAGATATGGCTCTATGTAGTTGGCTGGGCTTTAAACAAAAATAACAATAGCGCCACTTATGTATAAGGAAGTGCTGCAAGTGGGTTTGTAAGATTGCCTGTTTCAGAAAGACTCAGTTGTAGCATAGTTTAATCTTTTTCCCTAACTTTATCCATTGGTTTCCTGTTGGTGGACGGGTTTAGAAAGTATAAAAGGTTAATGCTACGTTTACACGGGATGCAACTAACTGCAACCACTGGGTTTTACCAGTTGCACGAGGAGCCGTGCAACCGCAAAGTTGTGTGGAGTTGCATTCGTGTAAAAGGAAACGTGCAACCGTTAGGCTCCTCCCCTGTTCCCGCCGTTTCTTGAGGCTCGCGCTGGGTGTGTCACGGAGGCATGCGTGGCACGAAACTACTTCCTGCCTACAACCCCAGCCAACTCCAGGCAACTCGTGTAAAAGTGTTCCCAACTCCACACAACCGTTTGGGGCCGTGCAACTGATGCAACTACGAAAACATTATCGCTCTAGGACAATATTATTTTCGGCCGTGCAACTACACGTACAACTAAAAATGGGATTTTACCGAAAAACTGACAACTCCAGACAACCTCAGACAACCGATTGCCTGGAGTCGTCTGGGTTGTGAATAGGTTGCATGGTAGTGCAACCGATTAGGGTTGCACGTCGTGTAAACGGGGCATTAACCGTGCACTGTTTCTAGTTCCATATTTTTTTGTAGCAAGGGAGGTAACAAGTACAAGGGGAACAACTTGTCTTTGTTGATAGGTGGTATGCAGATACCTGGACAGATCTCTGCTTCTTATCGAACATTCTGGTTCACTTCACTTAAAAACACATGTATTCCCCATTTTATTGCAAGTCTGTGAAGAAAAATGGAGCATGTGTGTTTATTGTTGTTTGGATTGTTAACTTTGTCAGCCCTGGCCCAGTGGAATTAAGCTGTCTCCTGGACAGAGCGCCACAGCAAAAGCAGGATTTTCCGCTAGTGTCTGTTTCTGATAAGCCAGGAATTTGTCTTAGAGTCAGGTTGGAACTTCCTGATAACCTGGTGATATAGCCTCAGAGTTTGAACAGCAGGCCATCTGGCAAAAAATGGGCACAGTGTTTTACTACTGCATTACTGCTGACATATGTGTGTGTGTTTTTTGGTTTTTTCTTTTGTAATTTTCTATAAATTCTGTTCTCAAAAAGATTTGTTGGTGTAATGTTTTGGGAAATAACAATGGTGTGGTTTGTGGATCTTTACTTTTCATGCATTGCATGTTTTTGATTTTTTTCTCTATTTCTTTTTGGTTTGTTTTACTTTGTGTAGGTTTTTAGAAAATTTGTATGTTTTTATTTATCATTGTTTTCTTCATCGTGTTAAAGAAAATAGGTGACTTTTTGTTTCAGTTTAATGTAGGCCCTATCATTGTTTTGTTTTTTTAATGTGTTTCTGTAGTAGGATAAGAATTTGTGCATAATTCAAATTGTGGTTGTGGTTTGCATGTGCAGTCATGCCACAGATGTCATGGACACAACAGGCTGGAAAGACATCATCAGCTCCCATCCCCACCTCATCGCGGAGGCCTTCCGGGCGCTGGCCTCACAGCAGTCCCCACCCCTGGGTCCACCCCGCAAACGCATCAAACAGTCTTAGGTGTGGGTGCTGGGGTGTGCGAGCGTATGTGTGTTGGAGGGGGCATTTTCTCTCCCTGCCAGGACAGACAGTGATGTAATGGCTCCCTTCTGTGGGTCTGCCCCCACAAGCGCATCAGTTTTAGCTGCGGATGTTGGGATGCGCGAGTGTTTGTGTTGAAAAGAATATTCTTGCCTCCACCAGAACAGTTGATGCTGTTGTTAACAGTACCCTATCTGTGGTGGTGTCCGATGAAGTACGCGTGTGGTGAAACCTGCTATCCCTGAGAAGGTTCGATACCAGGTAGCGATTTTGGTTACAGATTTGTGTGTTAGGTGTGAGCGAGCAACGCTGACTGAAAATGTGTGCGTTTATTTGGGGGTTGGTATCGGCCAGTGATGGTTGAAAATGTGTATATTTGGGTTTGTAGTTGTGTATTTCTTCAGATACGCATGTTAGTTCATTGTCTTTGCTGTATGGCAAGCTACAACCATAGTATTGAGTGTGTGTGACAGATCTTTGAAAAAGCAACATTGGAATGTGCAGAAATTGGGCCAAGTCAGTTTTCTGGGGTACGCCCCATTCTAGGTGTGTTTGTGATTTCATGCTGAGGTTGTGTGTGCACATGTGTGTGTGCAATAATGTGTGGTTTGGAACTCTGCAAGATTGTGGAGCACAAGAACAAAGTGGTGAAGAAAGTTGCATTCTGAAAAAGTGGTGTGAGTAGATCGGAGATGGCTGTTGAGATGAGGATGTGTCGCTTGAGAATGACTGAAGAGATGGCTGTCTGTGGCTCTGCACCAACATGGACTTAAACAGTTGCGATTTCAACTGGCATTTTAATTCAGCTCAAACAGGCTGAGAGATGGTAACTCAAGCTGCAGGACCCTTTGTGTCTCATTGTAGGGTCTGGACGTATGAAGTGCTCCAGAAGGCTCCAAGACATTGTGCTTGCGTAGACTGATCAAGCAAGATTATAGTCAACAGAAAAATTTTGTCGTGCCAGTCTCTGTTCAGATGTACAGAGGCATGCATTGGATTGTGAAGTGGCCAGGGCATATTTTGGGCCTGATGCAAGTTCAAAACCTGTGTCAGGTAGTTGTGATGACAAGGAGAAGTAAGAGCATTTGTTTTCATGGATTCACATTTACCTGGACGAAGCTGGATCTGTTTGAACGGCTGACATAGGATGACAATAAGTTTGTGAAAACTCAAATATTGATCCTCGCATGATATCAAGATATACTGAAAAATGTTTCATGGAATAACTTCAGGAAGTAAAGAGATATTTTACATTCGAGGGACTACTTTGTGCAAAAAAAGTGTACAGAACCAGAGAAGTAGATAATAACTAAATAAGTTGAAGACTGGATGAAAACTGACAAGTGTTTGGATCGAAATTTGAGAGGAAGTGTTGGAAGATAAATTGAGAGGAAGTGATGTGTATCATCTGAAGTCTGCATGTCCATTCGTAACTACTACATTAAATTATCCAGTCCATTGGTGGATGTTCATGATCACTGTGAGAAATTGGTTTTTCAACCAGCAGAATGTTGTAATTGTTAAAGAGTATTACATGAACAGACTGTATCTCCTCACTGTGTCTGCTCTTCTGCCATACAGCCATTCATAGCAGCAGCATCGAAATGATCTTGTTGAAAAGTTTGTCAAAAGCACTTCCCAGTTGTATCTTTATCAACTGTGAAAGCAGGAAATTGCATCAGAAGTACTTCCATGTCATCCTCTCCAAAGTGGTTGAAAGCCCAGCAGTGAGCAGCGAGTGCTAAAGTGAAGGTTGAAGATACGTTTACGCTGTGTGATCTGTTCCAGTGTCTGCAGTATGATATTATGTTTGTATTTATAACCATTTACCTTAAACTGTTGGTAAAACTGTGGCTTGGCACTCACTATACCTGATTTGTTGTACTTATGTGGCATTGGAGCTTACAGAAGGTAACGTAAAAATTGTTTGCGTGCTAGGGTGTGTTGCTTGTGAATGGAGTGTTTATCTGTGGCTATTTTTTTGTGTTTGCTTGTTGACATGAGATTGTGAGAGAGACTTTTGGTTGAGCCTACAACATGCACGAGTGAACTAGAGTTGGAAATCCATAAGCAGGATAAGGGAACGACAATGAAATGGAGACAGCACGAAACATGTGGTACCACACATGACAACAGCAATGTTTAAATCCATACACACAATGCGGCTTGGCAGCTTTCTGCCGTCTTTGAGAAGAAAATTTCCCACAGTGCAGTGTGACATGTATTACCTACAGGGATAGAGAGCACCACACTCATATATTTCTTGGCGGAACCTCCACGGTAGCAGCAGAATCACTTCTTTGTACAAAGATGCTGCACCGATACCGCAGTGCTGTCAGTGCCATTCCACACGTATGGACTCAGAAGTAACAATTTTGTTGGAGCAATTTATATTGTGCCGGTGCTGTTTAGTTGCTGTTCAGTTTCATTGGCAAACCGGAAGCGAACTCCAGGACGCCCACAGCTATGCTTTGTAGACGCATGCAAAAGGGACCTTAGAAGCTCAGGGATCGACCCAGGCTCTTGGGAGACTCTGGCGGAAGACAGGGCAGCGTGGAGGATAGCCGTTCAGCAAGGCATTGTGAATGCGGCGAGGAGGAGAGCAGAAAGCGCTGATGAGAAAAGGGCTCTTCGCAAGCAATGTTCCAGAAACCAGACATCAGCGACTCAATTTGTATGTGGCAGATGTGACAGAGACTGCCACTCAAGAATCAGCCTGCACAGCCACAGCAGAAAGTGCATGTCATGACCACAACGCCTCTTGGTGCAGACTGTCATCTCCTGAGATGTAAAGAGTCCGCCGCAGACGAGTTTCATTGCTTATGGATTACCCCCTTAAGTTCATTTTCATTGAAAATAGGTTCCCAGATATTACAATGTTAAGTGTAGGAAAACTCAAGATGGACATTTGAGTGAAACTGTGTGGTGTTTGCGCAAGTGTTATACGCATGTGCAGGTGATGATAAGGAAGAGTGCATGTACGTTAATGCTGACATATAGTATCATAGTATGTCTCCACATTAGCATTAGCAAAGAGTTAACCCCAGTGAAGAGAATTGCATCATGACCTGTTTGGCTGCATGCCCCTGTACCCAGCCCACACTATTAAAAGTCACTGTATTTATTTAGCACATCACGTGGCACAGAGTTGGTGAACAAACAAAATCAGGTCGGGAAGTCTGTGACAAAAAGTGATAAAAGTGACCGTGTTATTCATAATGGGATTTTAGGGTCATAAACTGTACACAGTGACCATGTCATTTGTAATGGGGTTTTAGGGTCATACATTGTATCCAGCTGATGCAGAATGGCACACAATCGCTCTATTTCTGAGTGACTGTAACCTAACCCAATGTTTACCCAGAATTCGGTCAAGAGATGCCTCCAGATGGCGCTCCACCTCACCTGACCAATCAGATTGTGTGAGAACACAAGCATTCGTCTTTTTCTGGCCACATGCCTTAGCATGTAGACATATCTCTTCTGCGCTTCACCAACTTATAGCCAACACAATTTGTGATTGCAACCTTCACCAGTTTCTACTTCAACATTGACTACCCTGATCGCCATCTTTGTCTCCTAACTTCAGGTTTGCCAAGTACTTTAGTATGTTGCTTGAGGGTTACGCTCTTTCCCTGACCCTACCTGCCCAGTGTCAAGTAAGACCTGATGTGTCCTTTGTTCTTGTTTCTTTGTTTTTTTAACCTTAGGCTTCCTCCATGGCTGCCAAAAGCGATTCGCTTTTAGTTTCATCTCCCACTGCAACTGACCACTCTGAGGTTCATACTGTCCCATGATCTTCTGATTATTAGCCAGTCGGTCTAGACACAAAATTCACAAAAGAGCAATCTATCGCGTCCCGACCCTATTCAAGGTTTGCACCATGTTGAAAATTTTCAGTTGTCCGTTGCGGACAAATTGTTTATCATGCTTTCTTCTTTTCAGCAAGGTAGCTCCTTTGGTGCTTGTCAGAAAGCACAACAGAGTGTTTGTGTGGACGAACTGCAAGCCCCACCATAGTTGAGCCCAGTTTCTGGGCTGCAGCCTCGTTTACCTCAACAGGTTGATGTCTCTTGACACTCAGTCAGCCAACCTGCCCTCATTACAGGCACTCACAGGGTCTCCGCCGCCACCTAAAACATCATGCACCTCCCTCTTCCTCTGGTGCCCAGTGAGTTGAGCAATACTCCTCTGAGCACTGAAGGGGCGAGTTTACCCTTGCGCCTTCCACAAACAACCTGGGGCTTTGGATCCCAGACATGCCTGGATTGGCTCTCTTGTCACCTTCCAGCTGGGGCCAACCAGGCCTTCACTGCCTTACTCCTCTCTCAGACAGGTAGGAAAGATCCATTTCGGGGGGCCTCTGGCAATAGGACAGGCTACACTCCCTACCGAACAGACTGGTCCATCCATCTCTGGTGTGGAAACTGGCTGGGCGTAAGGTATACCTAGTAACGGCGGGGTTGTTCCCCTTCCTTCAGCTTACCAGAAGAGGGTCTGTCCCACATCTCCTTTTCGGCTTGCGCTGTCCAAGATGCTTTAACTCTTTCGTTACGAACTCCCGCTTTAGCGGGAAGTACTTTCTTACTGTAAGAACTGAATTTGTACATACGCTGTCTTTCGTTTCCTGGGTTTCCTGAGAGAGTAAAACTGTGAAAAGAGGGTACTTGATGTTACTGTTTCTCTACTCAATGTGGATGATTAACAAACATGACTTTGTGATATACCGTTGTGTACGGAACTGAAGTCGTAATAAAAATAGCATGCTTTAACAGACCTGCGTGTATGGGTGTCGCACAGGGAGACAAAACAGTTGACACTATTGCATCACAAGATAAACAAAATGATTACATGGACAGAGACAGCAACATATACAGCCGAAATGGCATAACACGCATGCTGGTACTTACAGATTCATCTTTCTGTCATGTCACTGTCTCATTGTGAACAAGGTATCCAGTCACACATGTCACTGTGTCATTGTTGTCACCACATAATAGCATCAAAGCAGAGCCTGTTGTTCCAAATACAAAGTCTCTTTATAAACAGTTTTGCTGCAAAATTGCGTTGTGACTAACATAAAACAAAAGAGGGTATAGACTATAAATGCACTACTCTAAGAGTTATTTACATGTAGGGGCTGTTGGTGTCATTGTCACCAGATTGTCACAAACATAGGTGGTGGAACGTAATTCCCACTTGTCCATTCAAAGGTAGGGCGTCTGTGGTAGAAAAGTGGCAGATTCTCATCGTCTGAATCATCACTACTGTCATTTTCTCTGTCTTGGTGAATTATTGCCTGAAAATTGGCCCTTTCTTCTTCTGTGAGTTGAACCAAATCAAAATCATCACCAAGATTATCGTATAATTCGTCGTCTGAAAATGATCACGATCTTCCTCCTCCATTTTACAAAGTAAGAATGAGAGAGAACACATGGAACTTTGTGTGAAGTTTATGCCAGTAAAGATGGGGGAAGAGGTGGTGGAGGGAGCAGGGGGGGGGGGGGGGGTTGAGGAAAGGGCCTGGGGGGGGGGACACCTGATGAGAAAAAGGGCAGAAGACACTGCAGAATACATGTATATGTTAGATGGGCAGTCTGAGAGCTGGAGGGGGGTGGGTGGGTGGGTGGGTTTGTGAGGATTGGCACAGTAGTGAAGGAGATGAGGAGTGGGCATGGGAAAAATAATTCTGGAGGGGGTGGGGGATACATGAGGGGAGGGGGCACAGCTTGGGAGGTCCACATCACTTTTGGCCAAAGGTAGAAAATTACTAATTTTCTGCTAAAATCACACGACTTATGGAGGAGCGTGTGGGTGTGTGTGTGTGTGTGTGTGTTTTGCTTGCGCGCTCACCTGTGTGTGTGTGTGTGTTGGCTGTCTTGTGTGTGTGTGTGTGTGAACGCTTCTCTCTCTCTCTTGCTTGTTCTAAATCAACAGCGACTTTCCCAAGGGGGGTGGGAGACGATTGGTGTATGGAGAGGGGGTAGTCTTGGAGACTGGACTGAGTTATAATGACATTGACAACCACAGCAGAAAGCAGCTGTAGTAGGTCTGACAAACAGGAAACGATACCTAAACAACAGCCTCACTGCTGTCCCATGGGAGGAAAATGTTTATTTTTTCATAAACATGCCTGGGTGTCTTAACTGACCACGCCGAGTAGAACAGGGAAACCCGCCGAAGGCAATCTGATCCAGGAATGCAGAGTATAAACACAAGGGTCGTGTCCCGTTAACCGCATAGCCGTTACCGCGAGGAAAGCGGGAAGCCGGTAGGAAGGATAGACGTACTGCCTCCCGCTAAACTCGCTGCCAGTAATGAAGGGTAGAGGATGGTTTTAGATTTTCAGCAATCAAAGAGTTAAGGAAACGGATAGACCAGAGTGGAGCATCTCGTCTGCCTTCCAATCTTTCAATTCTGCATCAGTTATGGAAGAGTGTATGACCTAAAGGAGGAATGTTTCAAGTAAATTCCTGTTTAGTTATACACTTACCATATCCAACTCTTAGGTCCACCCTACTGGCCCCTCACAAGATCTGCCTCTTTGGCCTGGTGCATAAAGTCCGCAAAAAGAAGATGGATACTCACATTTTTGTGCAAAACAAGCGGTCAGGTGGAGTGGACCAAATTATCAGTGAACATTGGGTTAGGTTACCGCCAAAAATACAGTGATCGTGTGCCACTCTGCATAAGTTGGATATTGTAAGTGTATTAGCTAATTGGGAGCCTGGTTGGCATGGTTTTGAGTTGGGCTCAGGAAAATCTGCATGCAGCAGGGACTTCGCCTGAATGAGCCTGGTGGTGTTGATGTGGAAAACGTCGTGACGATACTTTCCATCGGTAGAAGTTATCAGCTGGATGCCATTTTTCATTACTGTTGTATTACATTTGCCTGGTTTTCATCATTGCTGTTGCAATTTACATAACTGCCTGGAACAAGGAAGTACTGAAAAAGAACAATAGCAGTAAATGAATAAGATAGTACATGGAGAGTCTGTGAGATCAGCGTGGGCTCTATGCCATTGAAGTAGTGCAGGAGAAAAAAAAAAAACGCCACTACCAAACTTTGTGTATGCAGCCTTCAGTTCACCCAACTGTCAGTAGGTGCTTGACCCTATTCAAAATTTTCGAAGCAGAGACAGACAGGAGTGGGGTCTATTGTCAAAAGGATGACTTAAAGAGGAATAGAATCTGTTGTCCAAAAAATTGACTTAAACTAAGCTAAAGAGAAGTGTTGTCTGTACTATATTGTCGTCATTAGGATTTGTCATCAAAAAAGCTGACGTAAAGAGTGGATTGTCTACTATCATGTCGTCATTGGTTCTTGTAAAAAAAGTTGATTTAAAGAGAAATATTGTCTGTGCTATCTTGTCATCATTAGGATTTGTCCAAAAAAAAAAAGCTGACTTTAAGAGAAGTATTGTTTGTAGGCCTACTATCTTGTCATCATTGGGATCTGTTGTCAAAAAAGCTGACTTTAAGAGAAGTATTGTTTGTAGGCCTACTATCTTGTCATCATTGGGATCTGTTGTCATAAGCTACTTAAGAAGTATTGTTGTAGGTAGTACTTGTCTCATTGATCTGTGTCAAAAGTTGACTTTAAGAGTATTGTCTGTACTAATCTTGTCGTCACTGGGATCTGTTGTTGAAAAAGTTGACTTGAAGAGAAGTATTGTCTGTACTATCTCATCATCCTTCAACGTGGAGTGATGGAACTTCTTTCAGCTCATGGGTTTGTTTAATAATGTGAATCATTGGTTTGGAGGTGCGCAAAATTGTGATCATAGTGTGCATATATTGATTAAATAAATCTTTGATGATCATAATATTCTTTTTTGGAGTAAAAGGGTCTTATGTAATAATTCTGAAATAATCTCCCTTCTTTAGAAAATGGAGATATAAAAATATCTAAATCGGTCTTGTAACAGTGCAGAAATAATCTCCCTTCTTTAAAAACTGGAACTCCACAAAAGGGGTCTGGAATCGATTTCCACAAAAACAGGCATCTGTAAAAAAAGTTTCATTTTTATAACAAAATCTTGTCTACAAGGTGTGCTCATTACTGGTTGATGCCACTGTAAATTTTCAGGCTCCTTTTGAGGCTTGCCTCGAGTGGATAGACTATTTTTTTGCAGCCATTGGTGGGGAGGGTTTGTATTCTACATCCCATATTGGGCTGTTCCAATACAACTTCTTTATCCAAAGACTTGAATAGCTCTAGTTCAGTTCTGTTCAACTGAAAAGAGTTACGTTTTCTGGAAACTCTTGTATACTTTTTTCTTTCTTCTGGGCACAAGTTTTATTATTGTGCTTTTTAGACACTCAGCAAATGCGAGTTGCCTGTTGGCACTTGTTTGGTTTCATATACATACTTTTATGTATTTTTAAAGAGTCATTCATTCGTTGTTTCAGTTTGTTTCATTTATAGATCCTCTGGTGTTAAATAATGTCAGCACAGGGTATAGATGCTGAAATTGCAAATGTATTAACAGACCACACATCCCGAATAAGTTTGGCTGGGTGAAAACCTCATTGTTCGAGCCAGAGCTACCAGTTCAAATGTTTTTTGCACATACTTGACCAAACGGAAGTTATTTCTGAGGTCATAGCTGAGTTTCTCAAAAACATGTCTAAGGGTATAGGAATTGGTTATAATACAGCAGTGTATTTTACAAGGGGGGATAGAGGGTTGCTATAAGCCAAGAAGAATGTAATTATATAATATGTGTGAAGCATCATGGTGTCATTTCCTTTAATCTAAATCAAAATCAGAAAATGATAGCTTTCAAGCAAATATGAACCAGAAACTACAAAAGTAGAATGTGTATTGAACAAAACAAAACAAGACACCACATTTTCGGCCAACTAGTCTTTATCAAGCGTAAGTTGGGGAAGTTGTCTACTTTTTTTCTGCCAAGATTTGTGCACTTTTCTTGTCTGTCTTTTATGTACACTTGACAAAGATCAGTTAGCATTTCCTTTAGGTCTGTCAGACAAGTTAATAGTTCAGTCAGAGAAAAGAAAAACAACAAACAAAATGTGCTAGTGTTCCTGTCCCTTTGGAGACTAGATTTTAAGTTAATAATGCTTGCGTGTGTATCAGTTCAGAAACGAAATTGTGCGGGAATGTATGATTGAAGGTATTGTAGTATTCATTGGTTGTTGACCCTATTGCATGTGTGTGATTCAGTTAACCTTTTCACTTCCCCACCTGGGATGCTGCTAGATAGGCTGAGGGAGTGAAAGTGTTAAGAAATGAGGCTGAGCAAGAATGGATGATGACTGCAACTGTTTAAGAATGTAATATTATGTATCATTGATTATGTAATTTATACTGCAAATGCTTCTCCCCTTGTCTGAAGTACCTTTGCCATGTCCGTTTCTATTATTAAACATTGACATTTCACAACTTGCCAATCAACTTTTTGTGTCAATTTATCATTTGGAAGTTTCTCATTCTGTCGTGTCCTGTCTTTAGTTTCTCTCTCAAGTAGAATAGTTCCATTTTTCTCTACCTTTTTTATTTTTTTAGTTTCTATTTTAGAAATTATTCTTTTTGTGTAGTTTCTGAACACCTGACTCAAGTTTGATTTGATACAACATCAGTGTATCCCCTATCAAACTTCTTGCTATCTACTACCCCGTGATCTACCAATAAATGCTGGTACCGTATAACCACCAGTCAAAAGTGGGCAAGAACAGAGGTGGACATATAACAAACCATTTGGTTTCATGAAAAGATTTAAAGCAGCAAACTGACCCAGATTCTTTGTGTACCCTTTCTTTGTGTACTATGTCCATGTTGAGGCAAAAAGCTGAGCTGCAATTGGCAGTATCCATTATCATTTCGATTATTGGATTGTCTCAATGGAGAGTTTGTCTTTTGTAACACTAACAGTGTCTTGTAAGTGCTACAGGAAAACCATACTGAAAGGAACATGGAAACCATGGCAAAAAATAATAAGAGAGGATGGCTGTCATATACCATCCGCTCAAAGATAATATTCTGTAGAGATCCATTCTGAACACAACAGTCTTCACAATCATATGGCAACAACTTTTTATTTAAAAAAAACTGACCCCATCCCCTTGTGTCCCATGTCGTTAGGTCAACCATGCAGCAGACCGCATCCTTCAGGTCTTTGCACGCCATGTTTTCAGGATCATCTGATCACAGGGCACTCCACTGCAGTTAAGGCAAAATGAGACGGCAGAATCTAGGGTTTTTCTCCAGTGCACCAGAGATGAAGGCCTGACCAGCTTTTTGAACAAGAAAAATCCATCCTGGACTTTCTACTGAAGTACCGTCGTAGTGACAAACTAATCTGATTGCTGGAAGAAGTGTGTCACGTTCAGGGCAGTGTCGCGGTCAAGAGCACAGTCCATGAGGTCAGCAGTGGAAGCATTTGCCAATTTGGACATGCTGCCAATTCCATCCTGCACTAGCTGTTGCTGTTGCGTAGGTTAAGGTCCATGTTCACTAGTGTTAGAAAATCAGTTTCCAAGTCCTGTCTTGCGTGTGTTTGCGAGTGATTACGTATTTCTTTGCAAATTTAAAACATTTCTTTTACAAAAAATTGCCTTTCATTTTTTTTTGTGTTGCCCTCATAAAGCCTGACCCCCCACTCAATTTGTCAAAAGAAAATGAATTTTTAAAAATTCATACCACATGTAAGTGACTGGCTGATTTTTGATGCGTCTTGTCAGCCAATGCATGCACACAGACATACACACATACCCAGTGGTAGATAGTACATGTACCTTTAGTGCTTAAAATCACCTAAGGTGTGAGAAGTCTTTGGTTTGAATCACTGAATGGATTTTCCTATCCTGCCTCCCATTTGACCTCAATGGTGGACTATGTGCTAGTTTTGTGCTAGTCTACTAGATGAGGTGATAAACCTAAGATCTGAAGCTCATGTGCAGGATGCATTCAGTGCACATTAATGAACCCATGGCTATGAAGGAACATTCCTGGAAAAATTCTTTACAGAAAAAAAACATGAAAAAAGCCATGCACACAGATTTGAAAAAAGAAATGAGTGACACTGCATTTTGATGACTGGAATTTTTTGTTCCATTTTAAAAAAATAAATCCTGAAAACAAGCAACAAACAACAAAAGAAGACAGACCCCTGTCTCTTCAAACCCTCTCTCTAAAAACAACAACAACAAACAAACAAAAAAGCAAAACCCACCACCACCACCACCAATAACAAAACCATCAAAAGTAAACCACAAAAACAAGGATATGGTGTGTGTCCAACCCCAACTGAGTCAACAGGCAGGGACACGTGTCCTCCAGCAGGAGTCGATTGAGCAACAAACAAAAGCGCTCGTGCATCTTCCCAGATATTGGTCGGCACTGCAACTGAGAGGCAAAACAGACTGAAATTAGCTGTACAGTGGTTACGACTCTAGCGTATTTACACATGTCACTCTCTCAGAAATGCCTTTCTAAGGCCTTTGACAAAGTCTAGGACTAAGCATATCTCCTAGATGGTAACTGAATCACGGGGTGGCAGACACAATGTATACCTAGATATGGAGCTTCAAGAAACACAGGATGGCAAAGGTCAGGCTGGATGGAACACTGAGTAACTTTACCAAGATCACACAAGGCATACCAGAGTGGGGTCATTTCACCAATGCTGTTGCTTGTCAGTCAGTTTTACCTGATCGGCTGATGTCTCGTCAGAACATACTTTTTAACTGATCCCTAAAAGTACATGTATGATCTTCAGAGAGAAGAGTGGCAGAATGGTTCGGACGTTCGCCTGCCAATAACTAAACTCGAGGTTTCAGGGTTTGCTCCCCATAGACGCCTCGACTTTTCTCCTCAGTTTGACCGGAAAATCAAAGTGAATGTCTAATCCTTCGGAAGGGAATGAAAAATAAGTCAGACCCGTGTGCCTTCTGGCTGCGCATGCTAAAGATCCCACGGCAGTTGAAAATCATGAAGAGCTGGGCATTGCCCGGCTGCCTTGGTATAAAACATTGGACAGATAGATTGATTTCCCAGGTCCCACTCCTTGAAGACCAGTTAGCCTTCTTGCCTTTCTGAAGTCTTGGTAAAAAAAAAAGTGAATATGAATAGAAAGTTGAAGTTAGAGAGAGGGGATGGGCGCTGCCCTCATGGTGTTGGCCCCAGGAAAAGTTGAGGTCTCTGCCACCTCACTCCCCTACGATCCCAGGGTTATGGAACTATCTAGGTAGGACCTCAGGACCTGGCCAATTCATGGGTTTTATGTGCAGGCTTAAAGCTTGTGCCGTGATCATTCTGGATCTTCTCCATCACATGGCACCTGTGACGTCAGTGCATATGGAATTCATTCTGAGCGCGGAGACGTCATCTTGAGAAACTGAAACTGTTGCTTGTGTTTATCAACGACATTACTGCCTCTCAAGACGTAAACTGAGCACAGAACTTTACATGCAAGCGACTTCATGGCCTGAAGAGCTGCCGAGAACCTGCTGAAGGCCATTATCCATGTACAGGGAGCTCTCAACACCTTTCAAACATGAGCAAAAGACTCGTGTGTCAACATCAATAGCAGCAAGAGTGTATATTTGTAGCTACCTGCTTCATTCTTTCTACCAAAATGGAAATCGTTCAAACCCACCACTGACAAAAAAGAACTGTCACAGGCGGACACACCAACCCATCTTGATGTCATGGCCGGCAAATGACTCGCTTGGAGTCCACACATCACAAGAATAAATTTACACCCTGAACATGACAAAAATGAACCTCCATCCATTACCTCGAGTGGCAAAAACAAATCACGATCTTCAGCCTTAGATAGAAATTGCCGCTTACTCCAACAAATGTGCTGAATGAGGATGTCCCACGTGTCTATGCCATGCACGACCACATTCTAGTTTTGCTCACTGCTCAGAAAAAGAAATGAGCATGGCTTAAATAGAGATACTCGGGAAAAGCGGTTCTAGGGCAACAGACTTCATGAAAACCACATACTTCCAGACTAATGTACAGTGTACTATTTGGTAATTACCTAACCCTTGTCATGATCGGAAAGATCAACAAGGGAGAGACGTGGAACTTGGGCCCGCCCTAAAAACGTGCAGAGTATAATCACTCTCTCTCTCTAGATATATATATATATATATTTACACATATATATACTTTATATAATTATGTGTATATATATATATATATGTAATATATATATATATATATATATATATTATATATATATATATATATATATATATATAGTATATATATGTAGATATATATATATCCTCACTCATATAATCTGAAGGTTATAACTAATATAAGGAACCCTTCCAGACGTGGAAGCTGCACATACAACAAAGCAGCTGTTCAGCTAGATACATTCTCATTTCACAAAAATACCTACCTTTGCAATATCCACCATGGCAGCAGCTGCATCAGCAGCACTTTGAACAGGAATAACTTGGAGGCGAGATGCCAGATGTCTACAAGACAAAATGATGATCATTTTCATTTTATGTGTGCATTTATTTACTTATGTTCCTGTTTCATTGCATTCTCCCTTTTCCTGCAAAGGGTTGGTATTCTTTCTCAAAAATGGGTCAGTATTTTTTTTTTTATTATTTAGAAATGGATAAAATAAAACAAAGTTGATGCATGTGTTTTAAAGTAAATTACTTCAAAACGTTATCCGCAGTGCTTTCTGAGCTTTTCATGGGAAAAATCTGTCAATAATAGTGTTATTCAGGTCTGGGTTTCATGTTTAACTTGTCTGTCTAGTCATGAATTCCCTGAAAGTTTACATGTATAAAGTTTGAAGTACTGCTTATGAACCAATTTCACACTAATTCCACGGTTTTTAACATATCCTCCAATATTTTGTCTGGGATCATCTGTATTACACTGATGACCCACAAGTGGTGAAGGCACATAAAAACAGATGACAGATTTCTGTGGACACATTAATGAAACGGCAACAGACATGTGCTTACATGCTCACGTTTGTTTTGTGTTTGGAGCATCCAACTAAGACGTTTAAACTACCTATCAAACATACCTTCTTTCATGGAAGTTTAATGATATGGTGCTAGTCTTTTGAATGAGATGGCATACTAAGGTTCCATGTGCCGCATGCATTAAATGTTGTGCTGAAGAACCAACAACAGCAAAGGAATTGTTTCTCACAAAACTGCAAAGAAAAAAACGGTTTTTATGTCTTAATCATCACCGGTAATACAAAGTCACCGGTCATCTTATATCATTATTATCATCTTATTTAGAAAAACAAACAAACACACTTTAATAACCATAGTCATCATAGAGAGGAGGCAGACACAAGCAGATCATTCATAAGATTAGGAAAAGACAGGCAACATTTATAG
Organism: Monoplex corrugatus; assembly: GCA_030674185.1. Lineage (NCBI taxonomy): Eukaryota > Metazoa > Mollusca > Gastropoda > Littorinimorpha > Ranellidae > Monoplex > Monoplex corrugatus. Next base: position 64,111,861 of record JAPXFY010000023.1, read on the forward strand.
GCCATTTATGAGGAAGGGGATTTGGAACACCTGGTCACAACGGGAAAGCTGGAGGGAAAGAGAGCACCAGGTAGACCAGGAGAAAATGCTAGACGGACTTGCAGCGTGGCTGAAGACGAGGAGAGTGGAGGAACGCTTGGGCAACAAGAGACAGAGACAGATGGAAGTCCATGATCGCCAACGCCATGCGGCAGGCACCTGATGATGATGATGAGTCATATAGAATCCTATCATCAGTGTGGTTGTTGGTAAGGCTGATGCAAGTATATGATATGACAGTAACCAGGCTTGGCATGCCGAGGCTGGTCCATTCTTCATTATCTACCAGACTTCAGCGATGGCCGCTCTCTACTACCATGGGATCCTGAAAAATGCTTTGGCCAATGCAGTCATAATGGATAATCTGACCAAGCCAACCAAGCTTGCACTATTCCAATTGCCAAAAGCAGAAAAGCAGTCCATGTGGGCCCACCCAGGTGTTCATCTTGTTACATGCATACAAGTTTGTCCTGTATTCTAAGGTCTGATGAACAAAGCGCTTTCTTTAAGAACTTGCTGGTCTCAAATACATGAGTTCTCACAGGGCAAGCAATATCAATATTTTATACTTGTTGAGGAAACACGTCTTAAAAATGGTGTTGCAGGGTGGTCTCGCCTGAGAAAAACAGTCTAAGTTTCACATCACGACAAGATATGAATTAAAAAAAAATTCTACAGACCATTGTTAAAGGAGAAGGAAACAGAAAGTGGATGTTGAAACAAACAAAAGCACTCACCGGGTCTGTATCTCTGTCAGCAGGCTGAAAGTCTTGTCACACACATCTTGGGACACCAGGACCAGATAGCAGTGACCATGAACTTCCACGAACTTTCCAACACTATGATATCAACACACACACACACACACACACACACACACACACACACACACACACACACACACACACACACACACACACACAATTCACATGCAAATCCACAACCAAAATGCACTCATACATAGGTGCACACAAACACAGCAGACATAATTACTTGCAACTGCATAATAACATGCTGGAAGTTTATTAACCCACAAGAAAAATATGTACTGCAGCATCATTGGACTGAATAGCACTAATTCTGTGAGGATGCCTTTGGCGACAGATTAACGAATGGAATTTGAAAACAAATGCAATTTAAGGACCCCAACCAGTTGAAATTTTTTTTAATTCCTGTTTTTAGATGCTATCTTTTTTTTTTCTTCAAAATTGTTCTGACAGAAATATAGGTATTAGGAAATAATTTATGTACAAACTTAGCTTTCTTAAGGTTACATACTGCCATCATCAGCATACAGTACCTGTGTAGGAGAGATGATCTTTTCTGAGGTTCATCTATGTCTGACAAGAAGGTAGGGTTGACAGGCAGGTAGAAGAAAGCCACGCTAGACATTGGGAAAATCACACTGTTTTCTGTGGAGCTCTCTGATACTGCAACGTATTGCAACACACACACACACACACACACACACACACACACACACACACACACACACACACAAACACACACACACACACACACACACACACACACCACACACACAAACACACACACACACACAAACACACACACACACACACACACACAACACACACACACACACACACACACACACACACACACACAACACACACACACACACACACACACACACACACATACACACACACACAAACACCACCACACACACACAACACACACACACAACACCACACACACACACACACACACACACACACACACACACACACACAACACACACACACACACACACACAAACACACACACACACACACACACACAACACACACACAAACACACACAACACACACACACAAACACACACACACAACCCACCACAACACACACACACACACACACACACACAACACCACACACACACCACACAACAACACACACCACACACACACACACACACAAACACACACAACACAACACACACACACAAACACACACACACAACACACAAAACACACACACACACACACAACACACACAACACACACACACACACACACACACACACACACACACACACACACACAAAACACACACAAACACACATCACACAAAAACACAAAAACAACATAATAACACAGACACCCAAAATGCATAAGAAAAACACAGAAGCAATAATAGAATGAAATACAAGTACATAGAAATCACACACATGCAATAATACAACATGAAAAATACACTAATGATTTAATCTAAAGACCAGATATGATAACATATTTTTTGTGTGTGTATGGGAAAAAAAGGGGGGGGAAGGTGAAATATAATGAAATTACAAGTAATAGGATCACACTTCAATATAACAGAATAATACCTATGAATAACAAGATATAACACATTATATATGAACAAATGACAAATCATAATCATCGATGATCTTTCACTAAAGTGAAAGGTTTAGTTAAGGCAAAATGCATCAATAAGAAATGCAGTCATACAAAGTTCAACTCTTATACTTTACCCGTTTCACACACATTCTTAGCACTGCCCTATACGCTATTACTAGTATTAGGCAAGTAGGGCAGCAACAAAGATTCTCCACTCCAGTCTGTTCTGGGCACGTCTGTGTGTTGCACCTCCTTTGTGCCTCAGGGCTTTGAGGTCTCCTCCTGTCGTTTGTGTCTTCCTTCTGCTGTGGAGTGAAGGGTAGTCTAATTATATTATCTTGTTCTCTTTGGATGATGTGCCCAATCCATATCCATCTTTTCATGACGACAGTGCCCATTTTCTCTTGACTTTACTGGGCAAATAATTGTGGTTTGGAGAAGGTGGTGAACTAGAGATTTATATGATTCTTCTGGGCAAATAATTGTGATGATTTGGAGAAGATGATGAATTAGAGATTTATGATTCTTCTGGGCAAATAATTGTGATTTGGAGAAGGTGATAAACTAGAGATTTATATATAATTCTTTGGAGTATTTTTATATAGAAATCTGACACTCTACTGCCCTTTAAAAACTGAGTAGATACCACGCTAAAAGCAAACAAAAGAAAAGAAAATCTACCACAGAATTAACGGATTAACGGCATCAACTAAAAACCGAAACCACCTGGGGGGGGGGGGGGGGGGGGGGGGGGGTTCCACCTTACTGTAGAAAAGAAGAAGAAGATTAACAACAACAACAGCAACAACAACACTAGTAATCTGTTCAGCTTTTTGTCATTCTTTGGTCAATCCATCACATCGGTGAGTTGGACAAAGCCCACTGTTCTTTTCAGATGGTCTTGTCTCATGCAGTTTGATGTGTATTGTGGTATCATCTGGCCAAATGGTCTTCCTGAGGGTGCTGCTTGGATACATCTGGAGGATGTGGTCTGCTCTCTAGTTGTCCAACCCACATGGATGCAGGGGAGAAGTGAGTAACCAATTTTGTTGCCACGTAGTTTAGTCTGTTATGTCGAAATCAAGTCCCAGAAGAGCAGTTTGCTCTGTTGGTCCAAGTAGATGGTAATCATCTGCAAAATCCTACAGTTCCTTTTTTTTTCACTCCACTTCCCTTGTGGGTCTCCTTGTTTTACTGGCACTTTTCGGCTTTGATGGTTTTCACTCTTTCATTATGATTTTACAGAAAGGATCTAATCCAAAACAACACGTAACCAGCTACTCCACATTTTTAATCTTCGCTAGTAAACTATCCATCCATGCTCTATCTGCAGGTCAGTCCTGGCTGTGATTTATGTGAATTTCATCTTCTTAGATCTTACCCCGAGATGCGTCTTCAATCTTATGGGACAGGTATGTGGTTTGAGGTTGGTCTTTTCAGCACAACAATCAAAGTTAGCATCTCACTGCACTTGCAACACAAATGTGTGTGCAATTTCATATGTTCTGATAAACGTGCACACCCACGCACGCACGCAAGCACACACACACACACACACACACAGAGACAAATTCGCACATACTGTGATATTCATCTTACACACCATGAAATTCCATAGGAATGGAAATGACGGGTTTTTAACATTAATTTTGACCGAATGTAACCGACTGTAAGTATGCTGAGTATGCTGGCCATGCAAGCCAACAGACATCAAGCTCCAAACAGAGAAAACTACAATTTTTCTGATTTTTAACTAATGATCTTTGAGAACAGTCATCGGGCTACACTTGGGATTCTTTACTTAAATTAGCAGCTTTAAACTGGAAATAACTCAGATGAATTTTTGATATGCCTACAATAATTCTAACAACTTACCTCTGACCTTCAGCTTATGTTGTGCTAGACAGGCGTGTATTGGGGTTCTGGACAATGAATGATTAACAATGACAGGCATCGCTGGTGTCTCCTGTGTCTCCATCTGGACAGACATGGACAGATCATATCTCCCTTAAACTGTGACAAAAATATTCTTAGCAAATATACGGGTGCAATACCATAAATATACTTTTGAAACAAGAGAACCAAACATAAAGGGGAAAAAAAGAGAAAGTAAGAAAATACTCAAATTATCAGTTATTCTTTCAAAATTAATCACAAACTTCGAAACCATGGATCTTGCCATCTTTTAATCGTTTTAGGCCGATTTGACAAATCAAAATTACTGCACCCGTTTATTTTTTCGTCACAGTAAATCATACTTAGTGTACCGTTATTAGCCCAGCCGACTCGTAGAGCCATATCAGGGTTACAACCATCTCAAAATGTACACCATACTTTACGGAAGATTTATATATATATGCATGTACACTCACCACACACACACACATATATATATATATATATATATATATATATACACATATATATTATACATATATATATATATATATAATATATATTATACATATATATATATATATATATATATATATATATATATAATATATATATATAAGTAAAATCTATTAAGTATGGTGTACTTATCAATGTATTCACGCACATAAACTAAGGATATCCCCTTGCATCGACCATCTCATCCAATTTATCACCAAGGGATTTATAAAAAATACCTGAATACAAATGTAAAGATAACTAAGGACATTAAAGCATATATAATATATATTATATATGTAAAGCAGGCCACAATTACCTGAAATTGCTTCTGCTTTTCATTAGAGCCAAAAATGCACTTGATAGTAATAATACATGTATCCAATTATCAATCCTCAGAGCATGTAACTGTAAGACTTTATCGAACACATACAAATGAATCATTGAATGAACCAGCAAAACAGAAAATGATAGGAAGATGCAGCAGAAAGCAAAGGAATAAAGCAGAAACAAAAAATAGTGACAGAAAAGTGGAGATTTCTACTAATTCTAGCACAAGACTTCCACAAGGCAGGATACCATTTATACTGAAAGAGTCCCGGGCATCCTCATGGGGGTCAGTGGTACCAATGAGATACAAAAATATATAACAAAAATTTTCATCTGTCTTGGTGCTTTGTATGGAGAAGCTGGCATCAACTTGCATTCAAAATAAATCTGCAGTTACAAGTTCTATCCTATATTGATGGAGCGTACCACTTACCAGCTGTGCATGCGTAGATCTATATGCATCTGTGTTAGTTGGGGGATTACAGTTTTTAACACTGGACTCCATTCGTTTACTGTAGATCTATTACCGTTACGAGTGTTAGTCTACAGATTACCTTCTCACAGCCCGCCAGTTTGACTACTAGTTACATCTACTGATCTGTTTCATGTAGCTAATATATGGAGCAGTTTTGACTACTAGTTAGATCTACTGATCTATCTCAGGTAATTTATGGAGCAGTTTTGACCTCTCATGACCGTATGACGGAGAGATATCTAATCTTCAGCACTGTCTCCTTAAATAGACTATTGGGACGCAAGAGTGAACTTAGACTACGAAAGAGCACTTTTCAAGCAGGCCTAGTTTATAGGTTGTTAAAATTCCATAGTCAACACTATTTTCAGCCGAGTCTTGTGCATCTATGCGTCAAACTCAAAGACTGCATGAACGATCTGGCTTCATTCGTCTTGCGCTGACAGTTAAATGCCAATAGCCATTCATCCACACTCACAATTAATTATGAACTACTAGAGGTCGAAAGGTGGGCAAACTGGGCCAATCCTCAAACTCAGCGTTGAGTATATAAAATCTAGATCTATTTAAACTGTTCAGGACGAAATAGCTTGCGATGAATTCGATCTCAACCTCATGTTTAATTTGTGCACTTACCTAAAATCTAAGTTCTTTTCCGCCAGTAACGACAGGTACACTAAGTGGATTATTAGTAATAATCATAAAAAAAAGGCCAGTCCGGTGTTAATTCATCCGTCAACCCGCCGTTTGCCATAGGATAGTGTATGTATACAATATGGCGTAAGTAGTCTAGTGTTTGTAGCCTATAGAATATGGCGAAAGTAGGCTAAGGCAGTGCGTCATCACGTGATCAGACTGCACATTAGCGTAGGCCTACTTATTGTCGCGTAGGTGTTTCATACACCCTACGCGAAGAGCCGATACGGGTTACACAGTTCAGCTCAGATTCAACATTAGGCTACGTAGGGCGTATAAACATGTTTATACCAAACAGAAAACTACCCTGGTTTTACTTTTATTTCCTGTCGTATATTTTTCACGCCATCAATCGGTGGATTGCAAACAGTAAACTAGATTTAAAGGTATGAATAATCAGTTTACGAGAGATGTTCCAAAAGTTCTCGGCCTCAATTTTAAGGAGAATCAATGGGATTTCTTTTTCTTTCATACAGTCCTCGCTTAACACCACATATTTACACCAGCGCCGCGCAGCGTCCACGCGCTCCGAAAGAACTAGGCTATGGAAGCACTTCTTTTGGCGTTGATGGCGACATGACGTCATTGTCGCAACCAAATATGTGCGTAGCCAAGCCGTTTTTGTTGTTTTGTTTGTTTTGTTTTTGTTTTGTTTGTTTTAATTTGGAAACAAGTGATCATCCGAGGGGGCAAGATCTGGCGAATGAGGTGGGTGGACAATGATTTCAAAACCACATTCACGAATGGTAGCCATTTCAGCAGATGACGTCTGCAGATGTGTTGTCTTGAGAAACAACACTCCCCGCTTTACCCTTCCACTGCTTTTTGTGATGCTAGCTGATCGGAGTTAACGCAGCAAGGAAGAATGATATTCTCGATTGATTGTTACACCCATTTCAAGATGGTCCACGAGCAGAATTCTGTCAGCATACCAGAAAACAGTAGCCAACACTTTGCCAGTAGAAGCTTTGATCCTTGTCTTCTTTGGAGGAGGAGAGTCAAGATGCTTCCATTGTTCTGATTGCTGCTTAGTCTCTGGTGTAACGTGGTGGACGCACGTTTCACCAACAGCATAACATCGATCAGCAGATCATCTAGAGTCTTATGTATCAGCTTTAAAAAGTCGTAGATTGTCTCGGCACATGCTCAGTTGTTTGTGTTTCAGCTCCTCTGTTTGAAGATTTGGCACCCAACTTTCTGAGATCTTTGTCATTTGCAATTCGCATGTCAGAATTCTATGAACGCTCGTAGAGGTGGGTGGTGGGATGTCTTGGAGTTAGTAATATCACGAATTGTCTAACGTCAGTCAACGTGACCATGTCCAAAATTCTGTCAATGTTTATCGGGTCATTGGTTGTATTTTTTTGGCCTTCCACTGCGTTGCTCATCATGAAAGCCTCTCAAACCCCAGCGACTTTCATAATACCATTTCTTAACCGTTGAATAGGAAGATGCATCCTCCTCATACACCTTTACCTGGTCGTGATAGGTGAGTTTAATAGTCTGGCTGTTTTGAAATGATGGTACGCCATTCTGAAGTTACCGGGTTTTTTTCCACAGAACTTAAGGTTAGGACTTACTGAAACCTAATGACGTCATATCAAACAAAACATCAATGCTAATATTTTGTGTGTCACCTTCCGAGATGTATGTGCATATGTGTGCCAGATTTCATTCTTGTGAAGGTAGACCTACTTATTAATATATTTTGATTGATCCTTAACACTAACAGTGTCAAATGTTTGAAAACTGTTCGTGGTTCAGAAACAAACTTTAGCTTAAGCACAATATGAAAATTGTTTTGCCTGCTGCGGCAACATAAAAGAATTATGCAGTTAGCATTGTGACATATGAGAAAAAAACGTCATGAGCACGTTATGAAACACCGAACGAAGACTTCTATTGGGAGTGCTGTTTACTGTTATCTGGGAAAAACAAAGTGCGCGAATAGAGTTATGACGTGCCGATTAGGCACAAGCAAAAATATCACCCATTTTTTACTTTTCATGTCAGTAGTGCTCTAGTTTGTAACTCATGTGTCTGTCTCAAATACGTCCATATGGACATATAAACACGGCCAATGCATCAAACGGGGGACATGCAAATATGTCCAATGCGTCCAGGACGACATACTGGCATACCCAATGCGTGAAAGGGGTGCATACAAATATGGTGGACATGTCAAAGGGATCATCATCATCATCAAGTGCCTTGCCACATGGCATTGGCGATCATGGCCTTCCATCTGTTTCTATCCCTTGTTACCGCAATCACCTCTTCCACCCTCTCTGTCTTCAGCCACTCTGCAAGTCCGTCTAATATTTTCTCCCTGCGTCTATCTGGTGCTCTCTTTCCCTCCAGCTTTCCTGTTGTGACCAGGTGCTCCAGTTCCCCTTTCCTCACAAAATGGCCTATAACTGTTACCTATCTTTTCCTTATCTTCCTTATGAATGATCTTCTTGTGTCTGCCTCCATCAAGACTGTCTCATTTGTTTTCTTTGCTGTCCATGGAACTCTCAACATTCTTCTGAGAAACCACATCTCAGCTGCCTCAGTCTGGTTCTGGCTTTGCTTGTTGACTGTCCACGCCTCACAACCGTATAACATTATCGGTTCTATATAACAAAGGGATACATAGAAATAAATCTAATGCGTCCAGATGAACATACTGTTATTGTTATTGTTTAAAGCCCAGTCGACTACGTAGAACCATATTGGGGCTATAACAATTTGAAAACATAAAGTTTTGTAAGCACGCAACAGTATCCATAGGATCATGTTCAACAAGAAGGTTCAGTTTTCTGAAACAAAAGCAACATTTGTGTGTATATGAGAACCTGTTCTACAAAGCCAGTAAAAGTACTTGTTTGAAAAGGAGGAAATGCTCTCCGTGTCCGAAGGAAAAAAGGAAATATCAGACGTAGAGACAAACAATCCCTCAAATACAACTATTTACCTTTTTCAGAAGGAACACATCAAGATCTTGAACATGGACAACTGAAACGGGGACAACTTTTGGAAATGGTAATTGCATGGACTCAAGATGGCCTTAGGCCATGATGTAACCTCCACTCACTCTGCGGCACCTGTGCTGGTTCAGAATGGTAATAGGCACACGTTGTCACAGCAGCATATGCATACAAATTTACTGTTTCCACAGAAAGAAAAGATATGATTATGGCCATTCAGTGAAATGTCCATACCAACATGTCTAGTGTGTACATGTATACTAAGAAATATACCCAGCGTCACCAGAGGGACACACAAATATGTCCATAGCGTCTAGTTGAACATACAAATATTCCAAAAACGGGGACATCCAAATATGTCCAATGCATCAAAGAGGGACATACAAACATGTCCAATCCGTAAAAAGGGGACATACAAACATGTCAAAAATATTAAGAGGGACATACAAGCATGTCCGATGCGTCGAGAAGGGGATAGAAAAATGTCCAATCCCTCAAAAGTGGACATACACACATGTCCAATGCAAAAAAACGGGGACATTCAAGTATGTCCAGTGCGTCGAGGTGGACATACAAACACGGCAAATGCGTCAAATGGAGACATACAAATATGTTCAATGTATCCAGATTGACATACTAATATATCCAACGCGTCAAAGGGGTACACACAAATATGGTGAAATCATCAAAGGGATACACAGAAATATCTCCAATGCATAATGTGCCCAGTGGCACACAATATTTATGAATAATAGCCAGACAAGTTTGTGCTCAGTTTCCTTAACCCATTGAGCAAGTGAAAGTGATTGGTATACATTTGAAAAGCCATTCATAAATAGCTCTGAGTATGAACTTAACTCACCACTGCTGTCAGGTACTTACTGCACATTTTCATTGGAATAATTGTCCAGACACTTGTCAAGAACTCTGCAGTATCCCAGGGATCTGAATCTGTCACATGGCTCAGTTTTCTGTCATGACATAATCATCAGTGTGTACATCAGAATCTGTTCTACGAAGCAAGAGAAAGTTGTATTTAGGAATTGTGGGAAAGAAAAGGATAAATAATCGAACCGAGTACAATGTTGCTGCTCCACTGCTGTCTGGTGATTTCTGTAGATTTGGATTTCAACAATCTTCCATGGTTTTGTAAGCATGCCACAGTATCCCTAGGATCATGTTCAACAAGATGGTTCAGTTTTCTGAAACAAAAGCAACATTTGTGTGTATATGAGAACCTGTTCTACGAAGCCAGTAAAAGTACTTGTTTGAAAAGGAGGAAATGCTCTCCGTGTCCGAAGGAAAAACGGAAATATCAGATGTCGAGACAAACAATCCCTCAAATACAACTTCTCACCTTTTTCAGAAGGAACACATCAAGATCTTGAACATGGACAACTGAAACGGGGACAACTTTTGGAAATGGTAATTACATGGACTAAAGATGGCCTTAGGCCATGATGTAACCTCCACTCAGTCTGTAGCACCTGTGCTGGTTCAGTATAGTAATAGGCACACGTCGTCACAGCAGCATATGCATACAAATTTACTGTTTCCACAGAAACAAAAGAAATGATTATGGCCATTCAGTGAAATGTCCATACCAACATGTCTAGTGTGTACATGGATACTAAGAAATATACCCAGCGTCATCAGAGTGACATACAAATAAGTCCATAGCGTCTAGTTGAACATACCAATATTCCAAAAACGGGGACATTCAAATATGTCCAACGCATCAAAGAGCGACATACAAACATGTCCAATCCATCAAAAGGGGACATACAAACATGTCAAAAGTATTAAGAGGGACATATAAGCATGTCCAATGCGTCAAGAAGGGGATAGAAAAATGTCCAATCCCTCAAAAGTGGACATACACACATGTGTAACACAAAAAATGGGGACATTCAAGTATGTCCAGTGCGTCGAGGTGGACATACAAACACGGCCAATGCGTCAAATGGAGACATACAAATATGTCCAATGTATCCAGGTTGACATACTAACATATCCAACGTGTCAAAGGGGTACACATAAATATTGTGAAATCATTAAAGGGATACACAGAAATATCTCCAATGCATAATGTACCCAGTGGCACACAATATTTATGAATAATAGCCAGACAAGTTTGTGCTCAGTTTCCTTACCCCATTGAGCAAGTGAAAGTGATTGGTATACATTTGAAAAGCCGATTCATAAATAGCTCTGAGTATGAACTTACCTCACCTCTGCTGTCAGGTACTTACTGCACATTTTCATTGGAATAATTGTCCAGACGTTTGTCAAGAACTCCGCAGTATCCCAGGGATCTGAATCCGTCACATGGCTCATATTTCTGTCATGACATAATATTCAGTGTGTACATCAGTATCTGTTCTACGAAGCAAGAGAAAGTTGTATTTAGGAATTTGGGGAAAGAAAAGGATAAAGAATTGAACCGAGTACAATGTTGCTGCTCCACTGCTGTCTGGTGATTTCTGTAGATTTGGATTTCAACAATCTACCATGGTTTTAAAAGCGCGCCACAGTATCCCTAGGATCATGTTCAACAAGATGGTTTAGTTTTCTGAAACAAAAGCAGCATTTGTGTGTATATGAGAACCTGTTCTACAAAGCCAGTAAAAGTACTTGTTTGCAAAGGAGGAAATGCTCTCCGTGTCCGAAGGAAAAAAGGAAATATCAGACGTCAAGACAAACAATCCCTCAAATACAACTACTCACCTTTTTCAGAAGGAACACATCAAGATCTTGAACATGGACAACTGAAACGGGGACAACTTTTGGAAATGGTAATTGCATGGACTAAAGATGGCCTTAGGCCTTTCACCTCTTTCAGAAGGAACACATCAAGATCTTGAACATGGACAACTGAAACGGGGAGAACTTTCAAAAAACGGGGACATCCAAATATGTCCAATGCATCAAAGAGGGACATACAAACATGTCCAATCCATCAAAAGGGGATATACAAACATGTCAAAAGTATTAAGAGGGACATATGAGCATGTCCAATGCGTCAAGAAGGGGATAGAAAAATGTCGAATCCGTCAAAAGTGGACATACACACATGTGTAACACAAAAAATGGAGACATTCAAGTATGTCCAGTGCGTCGTGGTGGACATACAAATAATAATAATAATAATATTGGACATTTGTTGAGCGCCTTCCTCCCTCACAAGGAGGGAGCACAAGGCGCTTCACATAATAGACGCACAGAACAGCCACAAATAGTGTACACATATAACATAAGACATATGGACAGATATGTCACACTTCATACTGCAAAACACATCATACCGCATAATACCACATGATAACATAATAACACATCTCATACCACATCACTACACACAAATATGGAAAGGAAAACAGAACTATGCATGACAACAAAACACCACACACACACACACACCACACACACACACACACACACACACACACACTGGCACTAAATTGTCATCACATATGTCATCACATATCTGAAGCTGGAAACAGATGGAGAAGAGTCAGTTTTCAAACTAGCAGGGCGCACAGATGTAACAGTTTGAATGTGCCTCTGTTTTCTTCTTCGTCCTCGGCGCGTTCGTTTCCTTGGCAAACAGAACCCAATCTCCAATTCACGCAGCCGAGAGACAAGGTCAGAGGTCAATGGAGCAGCAGGAATCGCAACCAGTTCATCGCGAGAATAGTAAACAGAAGGCGAGGCAGTGCGCTCACCCGGACAACAGCTGCCGACATGCTGGCGATGGTTGCATGCTGCGTTTTGCACGTAAGCGGTGAAGTAGGTTGGAGGAAATGGCTGACTGGCACAGTTCAGAACAGAAATGTCACTGTGACCTGTTGTGCACGTTGGAACGAAAAATGGCTGACAGTGAAGAAATGGAATACACAGCCTTGACGAAAACAAAAAACACAGCACAACGAATCTGAATAATGGGGACGATTCAAACAAAGACCACCACGTCGACGGCTCCATGACGAACACAATAGACAAAAACCAAGCACCAAACTGAAGGAAATCCAACGAAAAACACAAAACAACACCAGAGATCAGTCACTCAGCCTGTGAGGCGTGCGACCTTGACACTCACGGCCATTGCGTCAAATGGAGACATACAAATATGTCCAATGTATCCAGGTTGACATACTAACATATCCGATTCATAAATAGCACAGAGTATGAACTTACGACACCTCTGGTGTCAGGTACTTACTGCACATTTTCATTGGAATAATTGTCCAGACTTTTGTCAAGAACTCCGCAGTATCCAAGGGATCTGAATCCGTCACATGGCTCAGTTTTCTGTCATGACATAATCATCAGTGTGTACATCAGAATCTGTTCTACGAAGCAAGAGAAAGTTGTATTTAGGAATTGGGGGAAAGAAAAGGATAAATAATCGAACCGAGTACAATGTTGCTGCTCCACTGCTGTCTGGTGATTTCTGTAGATTTGGATTTCAACAATCTTCCATGGTTTTGTAAGCACGCCACAGTATCCGTAGGATCATGTTCAATAAGATAGTTAAGTTTTCTGAAACAAAAGCAACATTTGTGTGTATATGAGAACCTGTTCTACAAAGCCAGTAAAAGTACATGTACTTGTTTGAAAAGGAGGAAATGCTCTCCGTGTCCGAAGGAAAAAAGGAAATATCAGACGTAGAGACAAACAATCCCTCAAATACAACTATTCACCTTTTTCAGAAGGAACACATCAAGATCTTGAACATGGACAACTGAAACGGGGACAACTTTTGGAAATGGTAATTGCATGGACTAAAGATGGCCTTAGGCCATGATGTAACCTCCACTCAGTCTGTGGCACGTGTGCTGGTTCAGTATAGTAGTAGGCACACGTCCTCACAGCAGCATATGCATACAAATTTACTGTTTCCACAGAAAGAAAAGATATGATTATGGCCATTCAGTGAAATGTCCATACCAACATGTCTAGTGTGTACATTGATGCTAAGAAATATACCAGCGTCACCAGAGGGACACACAAATACAGTGGAGTCCATTAATAACGACAACTGTAATAACAAGAACACTGTAGTAACGAGACATTTTTCAATCCCCGTTTTTTATCCTTCTTAATCTTTAAGAATAAACCATTGGGTTTAACGAGAGTTAGTGGATAATCATCTCGGTAATAACGAGAGATTTTCTATCCTTCCTGGTCACAAAAGTTCTCGCCACTCGCCCCACCCTCACCTCGTCGTCAAGTTCCCGGTAGGGCACATCTCGTGGTGGCCGGTAACAAAGAAAAACAACGAAAGGCGCGTCCTTGTGCGGTGTGTAATCAAGGGACACTATCGATTAATTATGAACACATCGACGGCGCCGGTGCCAAGATTATTTCCCTTTGTTTCCCTTGTTAAATTCGTCATTTGGGAATAACGAGAACTCGGCAATAGCGAGAAAATGTGCCTGGGCCGTCCGCTCTCGCTATAACAGAGTTTCACTGTATGTCCATAGCGTCTAGTTGAACATACAAATATTTCAAAAACGGGGACATCCAAATATGTCCAATGCATCAAAGAGGGACATACAAACATGTCCAATCCATCAAAAGGGGACATACAAACATGTCAAAAGTATTAATAGGGACATATAAGCATGTCCAATGCGTCGAGAAGGGGATAGAAAATTGTCCAATCCGTCAAAAGTGGACATACACACATGTGTAACACAAAAAATGGAGACATTCAAATATGTCCAGTGCGTCGTGGTGGACATACAAACACGGCCAATGCGTCAAATGGAGACATACAAATATGTCCAATGTATCCAGGTTGACATACTAACATATCCAACGCGTCAAAGGGGTACACACAACTATGGTGAAATCATCAAAGGGATACACAGAAATATCTCCAATGCATAATGTGCCAGTGGCACATAATATTTATGAATAATAGCCAGACAAATTTGTGCTCAGTTTCCTTACCCCATTGAGCAAGTGAAAGTGATTGGTATACATTTGAAAAGCCGATTCATAAATAGCTCTGAGTATGAACTTACCTCACCACTGCTGTCAGATACTTACTGCACATTTTCATTGGAATAATTGTCCAGAAGCCTGTCAAGAAGTCCACAGTATCCCAGGGATCTGAATCCGTCATATGGCTCATATTTCTGTCATGACATAATATTCAGTGTGTACATCAGTATCTGTTCTACGAAGCAAGAGAAAGTTGTATTTAGGAATTTGGGGAAAGAAAAGGATAAAGAATCGAATCGAGTACAATGTTGCTGCTCCACTGCTGTCTGGTGATTTCTGTAGATTTGGATTTCAACAATCTTCCATGGTTTTAAAAGCACGCCACAGTATCACTAGGATCATGTTCAACAAGATGGTTTAGTTTTCTGAAACAAAAGCAGCATTTGTGTGTATATAAGAACCTGTTCTACAAAGCCAGTAAAAGTACTTGTTTGAAACGGAGGAAATGCTCTCCGTGTCCGAAGGAAAAAAGGAAATATCAGACGTAAGACAAACAATCCCTCAAATACAACTATTCACCTTTTTCAGAAGGAACACATCAAGATCTTGAACATGGACAACTAAAACGGGGACAACTTTTGGAAATGGTAATTGCATGGACTGAAGATGGCGTTAGGCCATGATGTAACCTCCACTCACTCTGTGGCACCTGTGCTGGTTCCGAATGGTAGTAGGGACACGTTGTCACAGTAGCATATGCATACAAATTTACTGTTTCCACAGAAAGAAAAGATATGATTATGGCCATTCAGTGAAATGTCCATACCAACATGTCTAATGTGTACATTGATACTAAGAAATATACCCAGCGTCACCAGAGGGACACACAAATATGTCCATAGCGTCTAGTTGAACAAACAAATATTCCAAAAACGGGGACATCCAAATATGTCCAATGCATCAAAGAGGGACATACAAACATGTCCAATCCGTCAAAAGGTGACATACAAACCTGTCAAAAATATTAAGAGGGATATACAAGCATGTCCAATGGGTCAAGAGGGGATAGAAAAGTGTCCAATCCGTCAAAAGTGGACATACACACATGTCCAATGCAAAAAAACGGGGACATTCAAGTATGTCCAGTGCGTCGAGGTGGACATACAAACATGACCAATGCGTCAAATGGAGACATACAAATATGTTCAGTGTATCCAGGTTGACATACTATATATCCAACGCATATTAGGGGTACACACAAATATGGTGAAATCATCAAAGGGATACACAGAAATATCTCCAATGCGTAATGTGCCCAGTGGCACACAATATTTATGAATAATAGCCAGACAAGTTTGTGCTCAGTTTCCTTACCCCATTGAGCAAATGAAAGTGATTGGTATACATTTGAAAAGCCCGTTCATAAATAGCTCTGAGTATGAACTTACCTCACCTCTGCTGTCAGGTACTTACTGCACATTTTCATTGGAATAATTGTCCAGACGCTTGTCAAGAACTCCGCAGTATCCCAGGGATCTGAATCTGTCACATGGCTCAGTTTTCTGTCATAACATAATCATCAGTGTGTACATCAGAATCTGTTCTACGAAGCAAGAGAAAGTTGTATTTAGGAATTGTGGGAAAGAAAAGGATAAATAATCGAACCGAGTACAATGTTGCTACTCCACTGCTGTCTGGTGATTTCTGTAGATTTGGATTTCAACAATCTTCCATGGTTTTGTAAGCACACCACAGTATCCTTAGGATCATGTTCAACAAGATGGTTCAGTTTTCTGAAACAAAAGCAACATTTGTGTGTATATGAGAACCTGTTCTACAAAGCCAGTAAAAGTACTTGTTTGAAAAGGTGGAAATGCTCTCCGTGTCCGAAGGAAAAAAGGAAATATCAGACGCAGAGACAAACAATCCCTCAAATACAACTACTCACCTTTTTCAGAAGGAACACATCAAGATCTTGAACATGGACAACTGAAACGGGGACAACTTTTGGAAATGGTAATTGCATGGACTGAAGAAGTCCTTAGGCCAGGATGTAACCTCCACTCAGTCTGTGGCACCTGTGCTGGTTGAGTATGGTAGTAGGCACACGTCGTCACAGGAGCATATGCATACAACTTTACTGTTTCCACAGAAACAAAGGATATGATTATGGCCATTCAGTGAAATGTCCATACCAACATGTCTAGTGTGTACATGGATACTAAGAAATATACCCAGCGTCACCAGAGAGACACACAAATACAGTGAAGTCCATTAATAACGACAACTGTAATAACGAGAACACTGTAGTAACGAGACATTTTTCAATCCCCGTTTTTTATCCTTCTTAATCTTTAAGAATAAACCATTGGGTTTAACGAGAGTTAGTGGATAATCATCTCGGTAATAACGAGAGATTTTCTATCCTTCCTGGTCACAAAAGTTCTCGCCACTCGCCCCACCCTCACCTCGTCGTCAAGTTCCCGGTAGGGCACATCTCGTGGTGGCCGGTAACAAAGAAAAACAACGAAAGGCGCGTCCTTGTGCGGTGTGTAATCAAGGGACACTATCGATTAATTATGAACACATCGACGGCGCCGGTGCCAAGATTATTTCCCTTTGTTTCCCTTGTTAAATTCGTCATTTGGGAATAACGAGAACTCGGCAATAGCGAGAAAATGTGCCTGGGCCGTCCGCTCTCGCTATAACAGAGTTTCACTGTATGTCCATAGCGTCTAGTTGAACATACAAATATTTCAAAAACGGGGACATCCAAATATGTCCAATGCATCAAAGAGGGACATACAAACATGTCCAATCCATCAAAAGGGGACATACAAACATGTCAAAAGTATTAATAGGGACATATAAGCATGTCCAATGCGTCAAGAAGGGGATAGAAAAATGTCCAATCCGTCAAAAGTGGACATACACACATGTGTAACACAAAAAATGGAGACATTCAAATATGTCCAGTGCGTCGTGGTGGACATACAAACACGGCCAATGCGTCAAATGGAGACATACAAATATGTTCAATGTATCCAGGTTGACATAATAACATATCCAACGCGTCAAAGGGGTACACACAAATATGGTGAAATCATCAAAGGGATACACAGAAATATCTCCAATGCATAATGTGCACAGTGGCACATAATATTTATGAATAATAGCCAGACAAATTTGTGCTCAGTTTCCTTACCCCATTGAGCAAGTGAAAGTGATTGGTATACATTTGAAAAGCCGATTCATAAATAGCTCTGAGTATGAACTTACCTCACCTCTGCTGTCAGGTACTTACTGCACATTTTCATTGGAATAATTGTCCAGAAGCCTGTCAAGAAGTCCACAGTATCCCAGGGATCTGAATCCGTCATATGGCTCATATTTCTGTCATGACATAATATTCAGTGTGTACATCAGTATCTGTTCTACGAAGCAAGAGAAAGTTGTATTTAGGAATTTGGGGAAAGAAAAGGATAAAGAATCGAACCGAGTACAATGTTGCTGCTCCACTGCTGTCTGGTGATTTCTGTAGATTTGGATTTTAACAATCTTCCATGGTTTTAATAGCGCGCCACAGTATCACTAGGATCATGTTCAACAAGATGGTTTAGTTTTCTGAAACAAAAGCAGCATTTGTGTGTATATAAGAACCTGTTCTACAAAGCCAGTAAAAGTACTTGTTTGCAAAGGAGGAAATGCTCTCCGTGTCCGAGAAGGAAAAAGGAAATATCAGACGTAGAGACAAACAATCCCTCAAATACAACTATTCACCTTTTTCAGAAGGAACACATCAAGATCTTGAACATGGACAACTGAAACGGGGACAACTTTTGGAAATGGTAATTGCATGGACTGAAGATGGCCTTAGGCCATGATGTAACCTCCACTCACTCTGCGGCACCTGTGCTGGTTCAGAATGGTAGTAGGGACACGTTGTCACAGCAGCATATGCATACAAATTTACTGTTTCCACAGAAAGAAAAGATATGATTATGGCCATTCAGTGAAATGTCCATACCAACATGTCTAATGTGTACATTGATACTAAGAAATATACCCAGCGTCACCAGAGGGACACACAAATATGTCCATAGCGTCTAGTTGAACATACCAATATTCCAAAAACGGGGACATCCAAATATGTCCAACGCATCAAAGAGGGACATACAAACATGTCCAATCCGTCAAAAGGTGACATACAAACCTGTCAAAAATATTAAGAAGGATATACAAGCATGTCCAATGGGTCAAAAGGGGATAGAAAAGTGTCCAATCCGTCAAAAGTGGACATACACACATGTCCAATGCAAAAAAACGGGGACATTCAAGTATGTCCAGTGCGTCGAGGTGGACATACAAACACGACCAATGCGTCAAATGGAGACATACAAATATGTTCAGTGTATCCAGGTTGACATATATATCCAACGCGTATTAGGGGTACACACAAATATGGTGAAATCATCAAAGGGATACACAGAAATATCTCCAATGCGTAATGTGCCCAGTGGCACACAATATTTATGAATAATAGCCAGACAAGTTTGTGCTCAGTTTCCTTACCCCATTGAGCAAATGAAAGTGATTGGTATACATTTGAAAAGCCCGTTCATAAATAGCACAGAGTATGAACTTACCTCACCTCTGCTGTCAGGTACTTACTGCACATTTTCATTGGAATAATTGTCCAGACGCTTGTCAAGAACTCCGCAGTATCCCAGGGATCTGAATCTGTCACATGGCTCAGTTTTCTGTCATGACATAATCATCAGTGTGTACATCAGAATCTGTTCTACGAAGCAAGAGAAAGTTGTATTTAGGAATTGTGGGAAAGAAAAGGATAAATAATCGAACCGAGTACAATGTTGCTACTCCACTGCTGTCTGGTGATTTCTGTAGATTTGGATTTCAACAATCTTCCATGGTTTTGTAAGCACACCACAGTATCCTTAGGATCATGTTCAACAAGATGGTTCAGTTTTCTGAAACAAAAGCAACATTTGTGTGTATATGAGAACCTGTTCTACAAAGTCAGTAAAAGTACTTGTTTGAAAAGGTGGAAAAGCTCTCCGTGTCCGAAGGAAAAAAGGAAATATCAGACGCAGAGACAAACAATCCCTCAAATACAACTACTCACCTTTTTCAGAAGGAACACATCAAGATCTTGAACATGGACAACTGAAACGGGGACAACTTTTGGAAATGGTAATTGCATGGACTGAAGAAGTCCTTAGGCCATGATGTAACCTCCACTCAGTCTGTGGCACCTGTGCTGGTTGAGTATGGTAGTAGGCACACGTCGTCACAGGAGCATATGCATACAACTTTACTGTTTCCACAGAAACAAAGGATATGATTATGGCCATTCAGTGAAATGTCCATACCAACATGTCTAGTGTGTACATGGATACTAAGAAATATACCCAGCGTCACCAGAGAGACACACAAATACAGTGAAGTCCATTAATAACGACAACTGTAATAACGAGAACACTGTAGTAACGAGACATTTTTCAATCCCCGTTTTTTATCCTTCTTAATCTTTAAGAATAAACCATTGGGTTTAACGAGAGTTAGTGGATAATCATCTCGGTAATAACGAGAGATTTTCTATCCTTCCTGGTCACAAAAGTTCTCGCCACTCGCCCCACCCTCACCTCGTCGTCAAGTTCCCGGTAGGGCACATCTCGTGGTGGCCGGTAACAAAGAAAAACAACGAAAGGCGCGTCCTTGTGCGGTGTGTAATCAAGGGACACTATCGATTAATTATGAACACATCGACGGCGCTGGTGCCAAGATTATTTCCCTTTGTTTCCCTTGTTAAATTCGTCATTTGGGAATAACGAGAACTCGGCAATAGCGAGAAAATGTGCCTGGGCCGTCCGCTCTCGCTATAACAGAGTTTCACTGTATGTCCATAGCGTCTAGTTGAACATACAAATATTTCAAAAATGGGGACATCCAAATATGTCCAATGCATCAAAGAGGGACATACAAACATGTCCAATCCATCAAAAGGGGACATACAAACATGTCAAAAGTATTAATAGGGACATATAAGCATGTCCAATGCGTCGAGAAGGGGATAGAAAAATGTCCAATCCGTCAAAAGTGGACATACACACATGTGTAACACAAAAAATGGAGACATTCAAATATGTCCAGTGCGTCGTGGTGGACATACAAACACGGCCAATGCGTCAAATGGAGACATACAAATATGTTCAATGTATCCAGGTTGACATAATAACATATCCAACGCGTCAAAGGGGTACACACAAATATGGTGAAATCATCAAAGGGATACACAGAAATATCTCCAATGCATAATGTGCACAGTGGCACATAATATTTATGAATAATAGCCAGACAAATTTGTGCTCAGTTTCCTTACCCCATTGAGCAAGTGAAAGTGATTGGTATACATTTGAAAAGCCGATTCATAAATAGCTCTGAGTATGAACTTACCTCACCTCTGCTGTCAGGTACTTACTGCACATTTTCATTGGAATAATTGTCCAGAAGCCTGTCAAGAAGTCCACAGTATCCCAGGGATCTGAATCCGTCATATGGCTCATATTTCTGTCATGACATAATATTCAGTGTGTACATCAGTATCTGTTCTACGAAGCAAGAGAAAGTTGTATTTAGGAATTTGGGGAAAGAAAAGGATAAAGAATCGAACCGAGTACAATGTTGCTGCTCCACTGCTGTCTGGTGATTTCTGTAGATTTGGATTTTAACAATCTTCCATGGTTTTAATAGCGCGCCACAGTATCACTAGGATCATGTTCAACAAGATGGTTTAGTTTTCTGAAACAAAAGCAGCATTTGTGTGTATATAAGAACCTGTTCTACAAAGCCAGTAAAAGTACTTGTTTGCAAAGGAGGAAATGCTCTCCGTGTCGAAGGAAAAAAAGGAAATATCAGACGTAGAGACAAACAATCCCTCAAATACAACTATTCACCTTTTTCAGAAGGAACACATCAAGATCTTGAACATGGACAACTGAAACGGGGACAACTTTTGGAAATGGTAATTGCATGGACTGAAGATGGCCTTAGGCCATGATGTAACCTCCACTCACTCTGCGGCACCTGTGCTGGTTCAGAATGGTAGTAGGGACACGTTGTCACAGCAGCATATGCATACAAATTTACTGTTTCCACAGAAAGAAAAGATATGATTATGGCCATTCAGTGAAATGTCCATACCAACATGTCTAATGTGTACATTGATACTAAGAAATATACCCAGCGTCACCAGAGGGACACACAAATATGTCCATAGCGTCTAGTTGAACATACCAATATTCCAAAAACGGGGACATCCAAATATGTCCAACGCATCAAAGAGGGACATACAAACATGTCCAATCCGTCAAAAGGTGACATACAAACCTGTCAAAAATATTAAGAGGGATATACAAGCATGTCCAATGGGTCAAAAGGGGATAGAAAAGTGTCCAATCCAGTCAAAAGTGGACATACACACATGTCCAATGCAAAAAAACGGGGACATTCAAGTATGTCCAGTGCGTCGAGGTGGACATACAAACACGACCAATGCGTCAAATGGAGACATACAAATATGTTCAGTGTATCCAGGTTGACATATATATCCAACGCGTATTAGGGGTACACACAAATATGGTGAAATCATCAAAGGGATACACAGAAATATCTCCAATGCGTAATGTGCCCAGTGGCACACAATATTTATGAATAATAGCCAGACAAGTTTGTGCTCAGTTTCCTTACCCCATTGAGCAAATGAAAGTGATTGGTATACATTTGAAAAGCCCGTTCATAAATAGCACAGAGTATGAACTTACCTCACCTCTGCTGTCAGGTACTTACTGCACATTTTCATTGGAATAATTGTCCAGACGCTTGTCAAGAACTCCGCAGTATCCCAGGGATCTGAATCTGTCACATGGCTCAGTTTTCTGTCATGACATAATCATCAGTGTGTACATCAGAATCTGTTCTACGAAGCAAGAGAAAGTTGTATTTAGGAATTGTGGGAAAGAAAAGGATAAATAATCGAACCGAGTACAATGTTGCTACTCCACTGCTGTCTGGTGATTTCTGTAGATTTGGATTTCAACAATCTTCCATGGTTTTGTAAGCACACCACAGTATCCTTAGGATCATGTTCAACAAGATGGTTCAGTTTTCTGAAACAAAAGCAACATTTGTGTGTATATGAGAACCTGTTCTACAAAGCCAGTAAAAGTACTTGTTTGAAAAGGTGGAAAAGCTCTCCGTGTCCGAAGGAAAAAAGGAAATATCAGACGCAGAGACAAACAATCCCTCAAATACAACTACTCACCTTTTTCAGAAGGAACACATCAAGATCTTGAACATGGACAACTGAAACGGGGACAACTTTTGGAAATGGTAATTGCATGGACTGAAGAAGTCCTTAGGCCATGATGTAACCTCCACTCAGTCTGTGGCACCTGTGCTGGTTGAGTATGGTAGTAGGCACACGTCGTCACAGCAGCATATGCATACAAGCATGTCCAATGCGTCAAAAAGGGGATAGAAAAATGTCCAATCCGTCAAAAGTGGACATACACACATGTCCAATGCAAAAAAACCGAGGACATTCAAGTATGTCCAGTGCGTCGAGGTGGTCATTCAATCACGGCCAATGCGTCAAATGGAGACATACAAATATGTCCAATGTATCCAGGTTGACATACTAACATATCCAACGCGTCAAAGGGGTACACACAAATATGGTGAAATCATCAAAGGGATACACATAAATATATCCAATGCCTAATGTGCCCAGTGGCACACAATATATATAATCATATGAAACAAAAGATATGATTATGGTCATTCAGTGAAATGTCCATTTCCCAAACTGTCATAAAAACATGTCTAGTATGTATATGGTTACTAAGAAATATGCCCAGCGTCATCAGAGGGACACACAAATACGTCCCTAGCGACCAGTCGAACATACAAATATGCAAAAAACGGGGACATCCAAATATGTCCAAATCATCAAAGAGGGACATACAAATATGTCCAATCTTTGAAAAGGGGACATACAAACGTGTCAAAAGCATTAAGGTGGACATACAAGCATGTCCAACGCGTCAAAAAGAACATACAAACATGTCCAATCTATCAAACGGGGACATACTAACATGTCCGATGCAAAAAACAGGGACATGCAAGTATGTCAAGTGCGTCGAGGTGGACATACAAACACGGCCAATGCGTCAAATGGAGACATGCAAATATGTCCAATGTATCCAGCATGACATACTAATATATCCAACGCGTCAAAGGGGTACACACAAATATGGTGAATGCTTTACTGGGATACATAGAAATATGTCCAGTGCGTAATGTGCCAAGTGGCTCACAATATTTATGAATAATACACACGCAGGTTTGTGCTCAGTTTCCTTAGCCCATTGAGCAAGCGAAAGTAATTGGTACGTATTTAGAAAACCCGATCATAAATAGCTCTGAGTACAAACTTACCTCAGGACTGCTGTCTGGTAGTTTCTGCAGATTTCGGTGTGGATAATGTTCCATGGTCTTTCATGAAAAATCACAGTATCCCAGGGACGTCATTCCATCATATGGCTCAGTTTTCTGCTATGAAAGAATCATTAGTGTGTACATCATAATCTATTCTTTAAAGCAAGAAAAAGAAGGGTTTAGGAATTTGGGAAAAATACAAAATTGAACTGAATAGAACGTTCCTGCTCCACTGCCGTCAGGTGGTTTCTTTAGATTTGGAATTGAACAACATTCCACCGTTTTCCAAGCAGGCCACTGTATCCCTCAGATCCTGTTCAACATGATGGATCAGTAATCTGAAATTAAAAGATCATTCGTGTGTCCATGTGAATCCGATCTACAATGCAAGTAAAAGTACTTGGTGTTTGAAAAACGGGAAATGCTTTCCTTGTGTGAATGAAAAAAAAGGAATAACAGATTTAGAGAAAAAAACAAACAATCCCTCAAACACAACTAGTCACCTTTTTCAGAGGAAACACATCAAGATCTTGAACATGGACGACTGAAAAAGGCACAAGTTTTGGAAATGGTAATCATACAGACCGAAGATGCCCTTAGGCCATGATGTATTCGGCACTCAGTCTGTGGCACCTGTGGTGGCTCAGTATGATAGGTGCATGTTGTCACAACACCATATGCATACAAGCTTATTGTCTGTGTCCACAAAGACATACATTTATGGCCAGTCAGAGAATTGTACATACCAACGTGTCTAGTGTGTACATGGTAACTTATATATATCCCCAGTGTCACCAGCGGGATACACAAGCACGTGCAATGCGTCCACCTGAACAAAAATGTCCAGTGCGTCATACGGAAACATAAACATGTCCAGATTGTCAAAGGGGGAACCTACAAGTATGTCCAATGTGGCCAGGCACAACTTTTGAAAATGGCAATCACACAAACCGAAGATGCCCTAAGGCCCTGAAGTAAAAGTTACTCGGTCTGTGGCGTGATAGGATCTCTTTGACTGGGAGCTGCCCAGCTTAAATGGGCGATGACTTTCCAGTGAGATCCGAGAATATCTCCAACCACCAGAAGCAGCCCCTGGCGCTACACTCTACGCCAGTTGAGCTGCAGTTTATAACTGGTAGACTGCTGCTTCCTGTGTTATTTCGACACTACGAGGCAAACGTTGAAGTGACCTGTCCTGGACGCCTGCAGGACAGGGCGGAGTGATGTGGGGGATAAGCTGTTGTCCATGCAGCAGGTCCCCCCTCTCCAAAGGAACAGTGATGGCCAGTGATTTGACTAATGCTCCATAGCCTTTCAAGAACACCACAGTATCCCAGGGTACCTTTTCCACCACATGGCTCAGTTGACTGTCCTGGGTACCCACATGTCAGGGAGGACAAGCAGCAGGTCCTCCTTCCACACTGTTGATGGGACCAAAGGAACGGCGATGGCCAGTACAGTTTGGCACCAACACTGTTGCAGGAGCTGTTGGAACGTTGCTGAAAACAGCAGAAGACTGCCTTAGGGACTCCAGCTCCAGATTGTCTCTTGGGGTTTACTCCCAAAGCCTTTGCCATAACTGGATATCTGCAGGGAAGAAGAGGTTTGATGTCCATGTCTTCCTTCTCCTAGATGAGCTGCTATCGAAGGCAATGAGCCCCATTTACCCAATGCGGCAGGTTGTACTGGGTTACATTTTACCAGTAGCAGGAAAAACCTGACCTGACACCAGGGAGTCTACACAGGTATACAAACACGCCCATTGTGTCTAGGAGACTTCTTTTAGCTAGGCCACATCTCACAATGAATGTGACCTATTTCACCAGTTACTGCCTGATGCCATTCAGATTATGGAGTAATCACAAACACAAAGAAGCGTAGTGCTCTTCAGGTGGTTTTCCAAGCAAGCCGCAATATCCCTAAGACCATGTTCAACATGATGGCTCGGTAATTTGAAATTAAAGAATCATTGGTAAGTATATGTGAATCTGTACTATATAGCAAGCAAAAGTACTTGGTGTTTGAAAAACGGGAAATGTTTTCCTTGTGTTAAGGAAAAAAGGGAATAACAGATCTAGAACTACTCACCTTTTTCAGAAGGAACACGTCAAGCTTTTGAAAATGGACAGCTGAAACTGGCACAAGTTTTGGAAATGGTAATCATACAGACCAAAGATGCCCCTAGCCCATGACGTAACCGGTACTCAGTCTGTGGCACCTGTTGTGGCTCATTACGGTAGGCGCATGTTGTCACAACAGCATATGCATGCAACCTTACTGTGTCCACACAGACACATATTTATGGCCATTCTGTGAAGTGTCTAGTGTGTACATGGTAACTTACATATATACCCAGTATCACCAGAGGGACACACAAATATGTGCAATGCGTCTACTGGGACATACAAATATGTCCAATGCGCCATAAAGAAATACAAACATGTCCAATTTATCAAAAGGGGACATACAAATACGTTCAATGCATACAACTGGACATTGAAAGATGTCCAATCAATGCTTCAAAAATGGACATGAAAACATGTCCAATGTATCAAAACGGGACACACAAACATGTCCCAAGCCCTAAAGAGTACATACACGCATGTCCAATACTTCAAAGAGGGCCATACAATTATTCCAATGCATCAAAAAGGGACATACAAACATGTCCAATGCATCAAAAAGGGACAACAAACATGCCCAATGCTTCAAAAAGGTACAAAGAAAATGTCTAAAAGCCTTAAAGAGGGACATACAAGCATGTCCAATATGTCAAAGACGGACACACAAACATGTCCAATGCTTCAAAAAGGGACATACAAACATGTCAAATACTTCAAAAACGGACATACAAATATGTCCAATGCTGCAAAAAGGGACATACAAACATGTCCAATGCGTCCAATGAGGACATACAAACATATCCAATGTTTCAAAAAGGGACATACAAACATGTCCAATGTTTCAAAAAGGGACTTACAAATATGTCCAATGTATCAAAAAGGGACATACAAACGTGTCCAATGTTTCAAAAAGGGACATACAAACATATCCAACGTCTCAAAACAGGACATACAAACATGTCCCAAGCCCTAAGGAGGGACATACAAGCACGTGCAATACGTCAATGATGGATATACAACCATGTCCAATGTATAAAAAAGAGACATACAAAAATGTCCCAATGCTGCAAAAAGAGACATACAAACATATCCAATACGTCAAAGAGTGACAACAAACATGTCCAATGCTTCCAAAAAAGACATACAAACATGTTCAATGCTTCAAAAGGGACATACAAACATGTCCAATGCTTCAAAAAGGGACATACAAACATGTCCAATGCTGCAAAAAGGGACAAACAAACATGTCAAATGCGTCAAAGAGGGACACGCAAATATGTCCAATGCTTCAAAAAGGGACATACAAACATGTCCAAAGCCCCAAAGAGGGACACACAAATATGTCCAATGCATCAAAGAGTGACATACAAACCTGTCCAATGCATCAAAGATTGACATACAAACATGTCCAATGCTTCAAAACGGATATACAAACATGTCAAATGCTTCAAAATCAATTGGTATGTAAATGGAAAACGCGTTAATATATAGCACTGAGTATGAACTTACCTACACCATTGCTGTCAGGTAGTTTCTGTCCATTTTTCAATAATGGTCCATAGCCTCTCAAGAACACCACAGTATCTTAGGGAACTGATTCCACCATACAGCTCGGTTTTCTGCAATGAAACAATCAATAATGTGTACATCAGAATCTATTCTACAAAGCAAGAGAAATTAGTTATTAGGAATTTGGTAAGATAAGTATGAAATATATAACCGAGTTGCACATTCCTGCTTCACTGCTGTCAGGTGGTTTCTGTAGATTTGGACTTGAACAGTATACTTGGACTATATTCAACAAGATGGTTCAGTATTCTGAAATCAAAGAATCATTTGTGTGTATATGAGAATCTGATCTACAATACAAACAAAAGTAGGCCTACTTGGTATTTGAAAAACGAGAAATGCTTTCCTTGTGCGAAGTACAATAAAACAAAATTAAAAAAGGAATAATAGATTTAGAGAACAAATAATCATTCAAACAGAACTACTCACCTTTTTCAGAAGGAACACATTCAGCTCTTGAAAGTGAACGACTGAAACAGAAAGAACTTTTGAAAATGGTAATCGCACAGACCGAAGATGCCCTTAGGCCGTGTGGTGGCTCAGTATAGTAGGTGCATGTTGTCACAACAGCATATGCATGCAAACTGACTGTGTCCATAGAGATATACAGTTCTAGCCATTCAGTGAACTGTCCATACCAACATGTCTAGTGTATTCATGGTAACTTACCAGTAATCCCTATGTCACCAGATGGACACACAAATATGTCCGTAGCGTCGTGTTTTACATACAAATGTTCATAAATGTGGACACACAAGTATGTCCAATGTGTCAAAGAGAGGCATACAAAGATGTCCAATCCATCAAAGTAGGACATACAAACGTCCAAATCGAAAACGGGGACATACAAAATATGTCCAGTGCGTCAAATGGGGACATACAAATATGTCCAATGCGTCAAGGAATATACAGAAGCATGTCCAATGCATCCACGCTGATATACTAGCGTACCAAATGCGTCAAAAGGATACAAAGACATATAGCTGATCTGTCAATTAAAGAATCATTCATGTGTATATGAGAGTATGTTCTACAAAGCGAGTAAATGTAGTTGGTGTTTGAAAAACGGGAAATGCTTTCCTTGTGTGAAGGAAAATAGGGAATAACAGATTTGGAGAACAAACAAAACTACTCACCTTTTTCAAAAGGAAGACATTAAGCTCTTGAAAATGAACAACTGAAACAGAAACATTTGAAAGCGGTATTAGAATTTGATCGAAGATGCCCTTAGCCCGTGATGTAACTGCCGCTCTCAGTCTGTTGTGCTTGTGGAGGCTCAGTAGGGTAGAGCATGTTGTCGCAACAGCATATGCGTACAAACTTACTGACTGTGTTGAATTCCTCCAGCTATACATCAAAAGATGTCCAATGCTTCAAAAAGGGACATACAAACATGTCCAAAGCTTTAAAGATTAACATTCAAGCATGTCCAATGCGTCAAAGAGGGACACACAAACATGTCCAATGCTTCAAAACAGAACATACAAACGTGTCCAAAGCACTAAAAAGGGACTTACAAACATGTCTAATGCATCAAAGAGGGACCCACAAACATTTCCAATGGATCAAAGAGGAATATACAAACATGTCCAATGCATCAGAAAGGACATACAAACATGTCCAATACATCAAAGAGGGACATAAAAACATGTCCAATGCATCAAAAAGGGACATAAAAACATGTCCAATGCATCAAAAAGGGACATACAAACTTCCCATTGCTTCAAAGAGGGACATACAAACGTGTCCAATGCATCAAAGAGGGACATACAAACATGTCCAATGCATCAAAAAGGGACATAAAAACATGTCCAATGCATCAAAGAGGGACATAAAAACATGTCCAATACATCAAAAAGGGACATAAAAACATGTCCAGTGCATCAAAAAGGGACATAAAAACATGTCCAATGCATCAAAAAGGGACAAACATGTCCAATACATCAAAAAGGGACATACAAACATGTCCAATGCATCAAAAAGGGACATACAAATCAAAGAGGGACATATAACTATGTCCAATGCTGCAAAAAAGAAAATACAAACATATCAAATGCGTCGAAGAGGGACACACTAGCATGGTCAATGCTTCAAAAATGGGATATACAAACCTGTCCAATGCTTCAAAAATGGGATATACAAACCTGTCCAATGCTTCAAAAAGGGACATACAAACATGTCCAATACATCAAAAAGGGACATACAAACATGTCCAATGCATCAAAAAGGGACATACAAACATGTCCAATACATCAAAAAGGGACATACAAACATGTCCAATACATCAAAAAGGGACATACAAACATGTCCAATACATCAAAAAGGGACATACAAACATGTCCAATACATCAAAAAGGGACATACAAACATGTCCAATGCATCAAAAAGGGACATACAAACATGTCCAATACATCAAAAAGGGACATACAAACATGTCCAATACATCAAAAAGGGACATACAAACATGTCTAATGCATCAAGAAGGGAAATACAAACATGTCCAGTGCATCAAAGACGGACATATAAAACATGTCCAATGCATCAAAAAGCGACAAAAATGTTAAATGCTTCAAAAGGGACAAACAAATATGTCCTACGCATCTAAGAGGGACATACTAACAAGCCCAATGAATAAAAAACGGACATACAAAGATGTCCAATGCATCAATGAGGGACATACAAACATGTCCACTGCATCCAAAATGGACAAGCAAACAAGTCCAATGAATCAAAAAGGGACATACAAATATGTCCAGTGATGAAAGAGCGACATACAAGTGTCCAATGCATGCAAAAGGGACATACAAACATGTCCAACGCGTGAAAGAGAGACATACTAAATGTCCAATGCAATAAAATGGGACATAGAAACATGTCCAATGCATAAGAGAGGGATACACAAACATGCCCAATGCATCAAAGAGGGATATACAAACATATCTAGTGCATGAAAAAGGGACATACAAACATGTCCATTGCTTCAAAGAGGGACATACAAACGTGTCGAATGCATCACAGAGGGATATACAAAAATGTCCAATCCATCAAAGAGGGACATAAAAACCTGTCCAATGCATCAAAACAGAGACATACAAACATGTCCAATGCTTCAAAAAGGGAAATACAAACATGTCCAAGGCCCTGAAGAGGGACATACAAACATGTCCAATGCATCAAGGAGGGACATACAAACATGTCCAATATATCTAAAAAGGGACATAGAAACATATCCAATGCATCAAAGAGGGACATACAAACATGTCCAACGCTGCAATAAGGGGCATATGAACATGTCCAATACGTCAAAAAAAGACACACAAACATGTCCAATACGTTAAAGAAGGACACACAAACATGTCCAATACGTTAAAGAAGGACACACAAACATGTCCAATACGTTAAAGAAGGACACACAAACATGTCCAATGCTTCAAAAAGGGACAAACAGGTCCAATGTGGAAGACGGGTACATAGAAGGGCAGAAGACGGGCGGACAGACGGGCGGATAGATGAGCGGACAGACCGGCGGATAGAAGGGCGGAAGACGGGCGGATAGAAGGGCGGACAGACGGGCAGATAGGTGGACAGACGGGCGGACAGACGGGCAGTTAGATGGGTGGACAGACGGGTGGATAGACGGGCGGACAGACGGACAGACAGACGGACAGACAGACGGACACACAGACGGGCGGACAGACTGGCAGACATGCGGAATGGATGGACGGGCGGACATACGGGAGGACAGACGGGTGGATAGACTGGCAGACATGCGGATGGATAGACAGGCGGAAAGACAGGCGGATAGACGGGTGGACAGACGGGCGGAAGACGGGTGGATAGACAGGCGAACAGACGGGCGAATAGACGGGCAGACAGACTGGCAGACATACGGATGGATAGACAGGCGGATAGACGGGTGGACAGACTGGCACACCTGCGGATGGATAGACAGGCAGAAAGACAGGCGGATAGATGGGCGGACAGACGGCGGAAGACGGGCGGACAGACTGGCAGACATACGGATGGATAGACAGGCGGATAGACGGGCGGACATACAGGCGGACTGACGGGCGGACAGACTGGCAGACATGCGGATGTCCGCCTGTCTGTCCGCCCGTCCATCCGCCCGTCTTCCGCCCTTCTATCCGCCCGTCTATCCACCCGCATGTCTGCCAGTCTGTCCGCCCGTCTGTGCGCCCGTCTGTATGTCCGTCAGTCCGCCCGCCTATCTACCCATCTGTCCACCCATCAAACCACCCGTCTATCCTCCCGTCTTCTTCCTGTCTGTCCACCAGTCTATCTGCCCGTACATCCGCCCGTCTGCCCGTCTGCCCGTTTATCCGCCCGTCTGTTCGCCCATCTGTCCTCACGTCTGTCGGTCCGTCTGTCCATCCGTCTGTCCGCCCGTCTGTCTGTCTGTCTGTCCGCCAGCCTATCCACTCGTCTGTCCACCCATCTAACGCCCGTCTATCCGCCCGTCTTCTGCCGTCTGTCGTCTGTCCGCCCGTCTATCGCCCGTCTGTTAGCCCGTCTGTCTGCCCGTCTATCTGCCGTCTGTCTGCCGTCTGTCTGCCCGTTTATCCAATCGTCTGTCCGCATGTCTGTCTGCCGGTCTGTCCGCCCGTCTGTTGGCCCATACTCCAGCCGTCTGTCCGCCTGTCTATCCGCCCGTTTGTCTGTCCGTCTGTCGGCCCGTCTGTCGGAACGTCTTCCGCCCTTCTTTCCATCCGTCTGTCCGTCCGTCTTCCGATCTTCTATCCACCCTTCTTTCCGCCCATCTGTCTAAGCGTCTTCCGCCCGCCTATCCGCCCTCTTCCACCCGTCTGTCCGCCCGTCTTCCGCCCGTCTGTCCGCCCTTCTATCTTCCCGCTTGTAAGCCCGTCTATCCGTCCGTCTGTCTGTCCGTTTACCCGCAAGTACATCCGCCCGTCTGTATGCCCGTCTCTGCTAAAATATCTGCCCGTCTGTCTACCCGTCTGTCTACCTGTCTGTCCGCCCGTCTTCCGCCCGTCTTCCGCCCGTTTATCCGCCCGTCTGTCCGCCTGTCTGTCCACCTGTCTATCCACCTCTCTATCTGCCCATCTGTCCGCTTGTCTGTCCACTCATCTATCCACTTGTCGATCTGCCTATCTGTCCGCCTGTCTGTCCACCTATGCGCCCGTCTATCCACCTGTCTGTCCACTAGTCTGTCTATCTGCCCGTCTGTCCACCCTTCTATCCGCCCGTCTGTCCGCCCGTCTGTCCGCCGGTCTAATCGCGCGTCTTCCGGCCTTATATCCGCCCGTCTAACCGCCCGTCTTTCCGCCCGTATTCTGCCTTTCTATCCGCCAGTCTTCCGCCCTTTTATCCACCTGTCTGCTCGCCCTTCTATCCGCCCGTGTTCTGCCCTTCTATCCGCCTGTCTGTCCGCCCATGTTCTGCCCTTCTATCCGTCCGTTTTCCGCCCTTCTATCCGTCCCTCTCCCGCCCTCCTCTCCGCCCGTCTGTCCGCCAGTCTAACCGCCCGTGTTCTGCCCTTCTATTCGTCCGTTTTCCGCCCTTCTATCCGTCCGTCTTCCGCCCTTTTCTCCGCCCGTCTTCCACCCTTTTATCCGCCCGTCTTCCGCCCTTCTATACGCCTGTCCTCCGCCCTTCTATCCGCCCATCTTCCGCCCTTCTATCCGCCTGTCCGCCTGTCTGTCCACCCATCTGCCCACCTGTCTATCTGCCCGTCTGTCTGTCCTTCTATCCGCCCGTCTTCCGCCCTTCTATCCGCCCGTCTGTCCGCCTTTTTATCCGCCCGTCTGTTCGCCCGTCTATCTGAAACTGCTTTATTGAAAATTGTGAACGATCTTCTGACATCCCTTGATGATGGTGACATTTCTCTTCTCTCTCTCTTAGATTTGTCTGCTGCCTTCGACACTATAGACCATGAGATACTGCTTTGGCGCCTCCACAACTGCTACGGAATTTCTGGCTCCGCTCTCTCCTGGTTTCAGTCATATCTCTCTGACCGCACACAGACTGTATCTGTAAATGGCTTGCCCTCACCTCCCTCAGCCCTCAGATATGGCGTTCCTCAAGGATCCGTCCTGGGTCCAGTTCTCTTTGTTTTGTACACGCAGCCTCTCGCAAATATTATTCTCCGCCATTCTGTATCACATCATAGCTTCTCAGATGACAATCAAATTTACAATTCTGGTCCCATCTCTAATGTAAACAACATCGTACAAACCACTAAAGCCTGCATTTCCGACGTGAAAGACTGGATGACTTGTAACAAATTACAACTAAACCAAGACAAAACTGAAATGATTTTCATTACTCCTAAAAACTTCTCAACTGTGACTTAATTCCATCTTCCATATCACTGAATGGGACAGACATCACCCTCTCCCAAAAAGTTAAGAATCTAGGTGTCACCATCGACAACACTCTTAACTTTCAGCAGCATGTCTCAAACATCTGTCGTGTCTGTTACCTTGAACTTCGTAGAATAGGTTCCATCCGTCATCTCCTTACTCTCGAAGCTACTAAAATATTAGTTTGTGCTTTCGTTCTTTCTCGTCTTGACTATTGTAATTCCCTTCTGTCTGGTTCCCCAAAACAGCTCCTTGACAAACTTCAGAAAGTACAGAACCATGCCGCTCGGCTAGTATTTCGGTCTTCCAAATTTCAGCATGTCTCTCCTCTTCTCCATGACTTGCATTGGTTACCTGTGTTGAAAAGGATCCAACATAAAATTGCTGTTCAGTGCTTCAGATACTTCGACAATTCTATTCCCTCTTACCTGTCTGAATATCTTCAACTATACGTTCCATCTCGTCATCTTCGTACCTCAGCTGATACCCGCTTATTTCGAATCCCAACTTTTCGAACAAAATCATATGGTGAGCGATCCTTTTCTTTTCAAGCCCCTTCCTCATGGAATTCACTTCCCTACCCGCTGAGGCACAAAACAAGTCTTCAGTCATTTAAATCTGGCTTGAAAACGCATCTCTTTCCTCTCTGAAATTTATTAACCTAAAAGAGCTATGCTGTCTGCGCGCTAGCGTGCTTCTGTGTATGTTATTGCTGTGCGCCTATAGATATGTCTCGGGGTGGGAGGAGGATATGTGTGTGTGTGCCAGAGAGTAGGTACTAATATTTGATATTATTAACGGTGTGTATGTGCTTGTGGGATGGAGTGACAGTGCCATGTATGATGAAAATTATATTAGGCCTATGTTTCTATGTTCGATGTAATGTGTATTGTACAGTTTGTAAGCGCTTAGGGCTTTCCAGAAAGATTAGGCGCTCTAAATGCCCTTAATAATAATAATATCCACCCGTCTGTCCGCCCTTCTAACAACCCGTCTTCCGCCCTTCTATCTGCCCATCTTCCGCCCTTCTATCCACCTGTCTACGCCCGTCTGTCTGCCTGTCTGTCCACCCGTCTAACCGCCTGTCTTTCCGCCCTTCTTCCGACCTTCTATCCACCCGTCTTTCGCCCTTCTATCTGCCCGTCTGTCCGCCTGTCTTCTGCCCGTCTTATGCCCTTCTATCCGCCCGTCTTCCGCCCTTCTATCCGCCTGTCTGTCTGTCCTTCTATCCGCCCGTCTGTCCGCCCTTCTATCCGCCCGTTTGTCCGCCAGTCTAACCGCCTGTCTTTCCGCCCTTCTTCCGCCCTTCTATCCGCCCGTCTTCCACCCTTCTATCTGCCTGTCTGTTTGCCTTTCTATCCGCCCATCTTCCGCCATTTTATCCGCCCGTCTTCCACCCTTCTATCTGCCCTTCTTCCACCATTTTATCCGCCCGTCTTCCGCCCTTCTATCCACCTGTCTGTCCGCCCTTCGATCCGCCCGTGTTCTGCCCTTATGTCCGCCTGTCTGTCCGCCCTTCTATCTGCCCGTGTTCTGCCCGTCTTCCGCCCCTCTACCTGCCCGTCATCCGCCCTTCTCTCCGCCCGTCTTCCGTCCCTCTATCCACTCGTCTTCCGCCCTTCTATCCGCCCGTCTTCCGCCCTTCTATCCGCCCGTCCTCCGTCCTTCTATCCGCCCGTCTTCCGCCCTTCTATGCGCCCATCTGTCCACAGGAATACGGGCAGATAAACGGGCAGACAGACGGCTGGAATACGGGCGGACAGACCGGCAGACAGACGGACGGACAGACGGTCGGATAGACGGGCAGACAGACGGCGGATAGACGGGAAGATAGAAGGGCGGAAGACGGGCGGATAGAAGGGCGGAAGACGGGCGGACAGACGGGCGGACAGAAGGGAAGATAGAAGTGCGGAAGATGGGCAGACGGACGGGCGCACAGACGGACGGTTAGAAGAGCGGAAAATGGGCGGATAGACAGGTGGACAGACGGGCAGAAGACGGGCGGACAGATGGGCGGACACACGGGCGGATAGACAGGCAGATAGACGGGCAGATATCTGGGCAGAGAGATGAGCAGACAAACGGGTGGATGTACTTGCGGATACGGGCGGACAGACGGCGGATAGACGGGCGGACAGACGGACGGACAGACGGGCGGAAAGAAGGGCGGATAGAAGGGTGCAAGTCAGGTGGACAGACGGGCGGAAAGAAGGGCGAAAGACGGGCGGATAGAAGGGCGGACAGACGGGCGGACGGACGGGCGGATAGACAGGCGGAAGACAGGCGGAATACGGACGGACAAACGGGCGGACAGACGGCTGGAATATGAGCCAACAGATGGGCAGACAGACTGGCTGACAGACGGGTGGACAGACGGTCGAAAAGACAGGTGGACAGACAGGCAGATAGATGGGCAGTCAGACGGGCTAACAGATGGGGGATGTACGGGAGGATAGACGGGTGGACAGACGGGCGGAAGACGGGCGGATAGACGGGCGGACAGACGGGTGGATAGGCGGGCGGA
Organism: Monoplex corrugatus; assembly: GCA_030674185.1. Lineage (NCBI taxonomy): Eukaryota > Metazoa > Mollusca > Gastropoda > Littorinimorpha > Ranellidae > Monoplex > Monoplex corrugatus. The sequence goes on from JAPXFY010000023.1 coordinate 64,149,149, forward strand.
CAGACGGACAGACAGACGGGCGCACAGACCGGCGGATACACGGGCGGACAGACTGGCAGACATAAAGGCAGATAGACGGGCAGATAGACGGGTGGACAGACGGGCGGACAGACGGTTGAATAGATAAGTGAATAGACGGGCGGACAGGTGGGTGGACAGATGGACTGACAGTCGTGTAGACAGACGGGCGGATAAGGGGGTAGATAGACGGGTAGATAGACGGGCGGACAGACAGGCGGATAGACGGTCAGACAGACGGGCAGATAGAAGGGCGGACAGACGGACGCATAGAAGGCGGAAGACGGGTGGACAGACGAGTGGACAGACAGACGGACAGACGGGCGGATAGAAGGGCGGAAGACGGGCGGATAGACGAGCGTACAGACGGGCAGACAGACAGGCGGACAGATGGGCGGACAAACGGGCGGATAGTCGGGCGGAAGACAAGCGGATGACGGCCAGAAGACAGGCGGACAGACGGGAAGACAGAAGGGCGGACAGACGGGCGGATAGACGGGCGGACAGACGGGCAGATAGAAGGACGGAAGACCGGCGGATAGAAGGGCTGAAGATGGGCAGATAAAAGGGCAGAAGACGGGCGGACAGATGGGTGGATAGAAGGGCGGAAGATGGGCGGAAGACAGGCGGAAGAAGGGCGGATAGACGGGCGGACAGAAAGGCAGATAGAAGGGCGGAAGAAGGGAGGACAGAAGGGCGGACAGAAGGGCGGACAGACAGACGGATAGGCGGGCGGACAGACGGGCGGACAAACGGGCGGAAGACGGGCGGATAGAAGGGTGGAAGTCGGGCGGACAGACGGGCGGAAAGAAAGGCGGAAGACGGGCGGATAGATGGGCGGAAGAAGGCGGATAGAAGGGCGGAAGACTGGCGGACAGACGGACGGTTAGACAGGCGGAAGACGGGCCGAAGACGGCCGGAATACAGGCGGACAAACAGGTGGACAGACGGCTGGAATACGGGCGACAGACGGGAGGACAGACAGGCAGACAGACGGACGGACAGATGGTGGGATAGACGGGCGGACAGATGGGCAATATCACTTACAGTGAAAAGACGTTAAATCAAAGAACGAACGAACAGATGGGCAGATAGAAGGGCTGAAGACGATCGGATAGAAGGGCGGAAGACGGGTGGACAGACGGGTGGATAGACAGGCAGACAGACAGGCAGATAGAAGGGCGAAAGAAGGGCGGAAGATGGGCGGATAGACAGGTGGACAGACAGGCGGACAGACGGACGGATAGAAGGGGAAGATGGGCGGATAGACAGGTGGACAGACGGGCGGACAGACGGGCAGATAGAAGGGCGGACAGATGCGCGGAAGACGGGCGGATAGACGGGCAGATATCCGGGCAGACAGATGTGCAGAGAAACGAGCGGATGTACTTGCGGATAAACGGGCGGACAGACGGCGGATGGACGGGCGGACAGACGGGCAGATAGGCGGGCGGACAGACGGACGGACAGACGGGCGGAAAGAAGGGCGGATAGAAGGGTGCAAGTCAGGCGGACAGACGGGCGGAAAGAAGGGCGAAAGACGGGCGGATAGAAGGGCGGACAGACGGGCGGACGGACGGGCGGATAGACAGGCAGAAGACAGGCGGAATATGGGCGGACAAACGGGCAGACAGACGGCTGGAATATGAGCCAACAGATGGGCGGACAGACTGGCTGACAGACGGGTGGACAGACGGTCGGAAAGACAGGCGGACAGACAGGCAGATAGATGGGCAGTCAGACGGGCTAACAGATGGATGGATGTACGGGAGGATAGACGGGTGGACAGATGGGCGGAAGACAGGCGGATAGAAGGGCGGAAGATGGGCAGACAGACGGGCGGAAGACGGGCGGATAGACAAGGCGGTTAGATGGGTGGACAGACGGGTGGATAGGCGGGCGGACAGACGGACAGAAAAGACGGGCGCACAGACCGGCGGATACACGGGCGGACAGACTGGCAGACATACAGGCAGATAGACGGGCAATAGACGGGTGGACAGACGGGCGGACAGACGGTTGAATAAATAAGTGGATAGACGGCGGACAGGTGTGTGGACAGAGGACTGACAGTCGTGTAGACAGACGGGCGGATAAGGGGGTAGGTAGATGGGCGGACAGACAGGCAGATAGACGGTCAGACAGACAGGCAGATAGAAGGGCAGATAGACGGGCGGATAGAAGGGTGGACAGACGAGCGGACAGACAGACGGGCGGATAGAATGGCGGACAGACGGGCGGATAGAAGGGCGGACAGACGGGCGGATAGAAGGGCGGAAGGTGGGCGGATAGACAGACGGATAGGCGGGCGGACAGACAGACGGATAGGCGGGCGGACAGACTGGCGGAAGACGGGCGGATAGAAGGGGGAAGTCGGGCGGACAGACGGGCGGAAAGAAAGGCGGAAGACGGGCGGATAGACGGGCAGAAGAAGGGCGGATAAAAGTGCGGAAGACGGGCGGATAGGCGGGCGGACAGACAGTCGGACAGGCGGGCAGACAGACGGGCGGATAGAAGGGCGGACAGACGGGCGGACAGACGGACGGTTAGACAGGCGGAAGACGGGCCGAAGACGGCCGGATACAGGCGGACAAACGGTGGACAGACGGCTGGAATACGGGCCGACAGACGGGAGGACAGACCGGCAGACAGACGGATGACAGGGTCGGATAGACGGGCGGACAGACGGGCAGATAGACAGGCGGACAGATGGGCAATATCACTACAGTGAAAAGACGTTAAATCAAGACGAACGAACAGATGGGCAGATAGAAGGGCTGAAGACGATCGGATAGAAGGCGGAAGACGAGTGGACAGACAGGTGGATAGACAGGCAGACAGACAGGCAGATAGAAGAGCGAAAGAAGGGCGGAAATGGGCGGATAGACAGGTGGACAGACAGGCGGACAGACGGACGGAAGAAGGGCGGAAGATGGGCGGTAGAAGGTGGACAGACGGGCGGACAGACGGGCAGACAGATGGCAGACAAACGGGCGGATGTACTTGCGGATACACGTGCAGACAGACGGGTCGGACAGACGGGCGGAAGACGGGCGGATAGAAGGGGGAAGATGGGCAGACTACGGGCGGATAAAGGGCGGAAAGAAGGGCGGACAGACGGGCGAAAGAAGGGCGGAAGACGTGCGGGTTAGATGGGTGGACAGACGGGGGATAGGACGGGCGGACAGACGGACAGAAAAGACGGCGCACAGACGGCGGATACACGGGCGGACAGACTGGCAGACATACAGGAGATAGACGGGCAATAGACGGGTGGACAGACGGGCGGACAGACGGTGGGAATAGATAAGGCGGACGTAAGACGGGTCGGAAGTAGGGGGATAGACGGCTGACAGCGTGAGACAGACGGGCGGATAAGGCGTAGAGGGAATAGGTAGATAGGGCGGACAGACAGGCAGAAGACGGCGATCAGCGACAGGGACAGAGGCAGACTAGAAGGCAGATAGACGGGCGGATAGAAGGGTGGAAGACGGGGTGACAGACGAAGTACGGACAGACGAGGGCGGACAGTGGGGACAGAGGCGGATAGAAGGCGGACAGATGGGCGGATAGAAGGGCGGACAGACGGGCGGATAGAAGGGCGGAAGAAGCGGCGGATAGACGAGCGTACAGATGGGCAGACAGACAGGCGACAGAAGGGTGGAAGACCGGCGGATAGTCGGGCGGAAGACCGGCGGATAGAAGGCTGAAGACGGGCAGATAAAAGGGCGGAAGATGGGTGGATAGACGGTGGACAGACGGGCAGATAGACGGGAAGAAGACAGGCAGAAGAAGGGTGGACAGACGGGCGTACAGACAGGCGGATAGACGGGCGGACAGAAAGGCAGATAGAAGGGCGGAAGAGAGGAGGACAGAAGGGCGGACAGATGGGCGGACAGACAGACGGATAGACGGGCAGATAGACGGGCAGATATCTGGGCAGAGAGATGAGCAGACAAACGGGTGGATGTACTTGCGGATACGGGCGGACAGACGGCGGATAGACGGGCGGACAGACGGACGGACAGACGGGCGGAAAGAAGGGCGGATAGAAGGGTGCAAGTCAGGCGGACAGACGGGCGGAAAGAAGGGCGAAAGACTGGCGGATAGAAGGGCGGACAGACGGGCGGACGGACGGGCGGATAGACAGGTGGAAGACAGGCGGAATACGGACGGACAAACGGGCGGACAGACGGCTGGAATATGAGCCAACAGATGGGTGGACAGACTGGCTGACAGACGGGTGGACAGACGGTCGGAAAGACAGGTGGACAGACAGGCAGATAGATGGGCAGTCAGACGGGCTAAAAGATGGGTGGATGTACGGGAGGATAGACGGGTGGACAGACGGGCGGAAGACGGGCGGATAGACGGGCGGTTAGATGGGCGGACAGACGGGTGGATAGGCGGGCGGACAGACGGACAGACAGACGGGCGCACAGACCGGCGGATACACGGCGGACAGACTGGCAGACATAAAGGCAGATAGACGGGCAATAGACGGGTGGACAGACGGGCGGACAGACGGTTGAATAGATAAGTGGATAGACGGGCGGACAGGTGGGTGGACAGATGGACTGACAGTCGTGTAGACAGACGGGCGGATAAGGGGGTAGATAGACGGGTAGATAGACGGGCGGACAGACAGGCGTATAGACGGTCAGACAGACGGGCAGATAGAAGGGCGGACAGACGGGCGCATAGAAGGGTGGAAGACGGGTGGACAGACGAGCGGACAGACAGACGGACAGACGGGCGGATAGAAGGGCGGAAGACGGGCGGATAGACGAGCGTACAGACGGGCAGACAGACAGGCGGACAGATGGGCGGACAAACGGGCGGATAGTCGGGCGGAAGACAAGCGGATGACGGCCGGAAGACAGGCGGACAGACGGGAAGACAGACGGGCAGATAGAAGGACGGAAGACCGGCGGATAGAAGGGCTGAAGATGGGCAGATAAAAGGGCAGAAGACGGGCGGACAGATGGGTGGATAGAAGGGCGGAAGATGGGCGGAAGACAGGCGGAAGAAGGGCGGATAAACGGGCGGACAGAAAGGCAGATAGAAGGGCGGAAGAAGGGAGGACAGAAGGGCGGACAGAAGGGCGGACAGACAGACGGATAGGCGGGCGGACAGACGGGCGGACAAACGGGCGGAAGACGGGCGGATAGAAGGGTGGAAGTCGGGCGGACAGACGGGCGGAAAGAAAGGCGGAAGACGGGCGGATAGATGGGCGGAAGAAGGCGGAAGAAGGCGGATAGAAGGGCGGAAGACGGACGGTTAGACAGGCGGAAGACGGGCCGAAGACGGCCGGAATACAGGCGGACAAACGGGTGGACAGACGGCTGGAATACGGGCCGACAGACGGGAGGACAGACAGGCAGACAGACGGACGGACAGATGGTGGGATAGACGGGCGGACAGATGGGCAATATCACTTACAGTGAAAAGACGTTAAATCAAAGAACGAACGAACAGATGGGCAGATAGAAGGGCTGAAGACGATCGGATAGAAGGGCGAAAGACGGGTGGACAGACGGGTGGATAGACAGGCAGACAGACAGGCAGATAGAAGGGCGAAAGAAGGGCGGAAGATGGGCGGATAGACAGGTGGACAGACAGGCGGACAGACGGACGGATAGAAGGTGGAAGATGGGCGGATAGACAGGTGGACAGACGGGCGGACAGACGGGCAGATAGAAGGGCGGACAGATGGGCGGAAGACGGACGGATAGACGGGCAGATATCCGGGCAGACAGATGTGCAGAGAAACGAGCGGATGTACTTGCGGATAAACGGGCGGACAGACGGCGGATGGACGGGCGGACAGACGGGCAGATAGGCGGGCGGACAGACGGACGGACAGACGGGCGGAAAGAAGGGCGGATAGAAGGGTGCAAGTCAGGCGGACAGACGGGCGGAAAGAAGGGCGAAAGACGGGCGGATAGAAGGGCGGACAGACGGGCGGACGGACGGGCGGATAGACAGGCAGAAGACAGGCGGAATATGGGCGGACAAACGGGCAGACAGACGGCTGGAATATGAGCCAACAGATGGGCGGACAGACTGGCTGACAGACGGGTGGACAGACGGTCGGAAAGACAGGCGGACAGACAGGCAGATAGATGGGCAGTCAGACGGGCTAACAGATGGATGGATGTACGGAGGATAGACGGGTGGACAGACGGGCGGAAGACGGGCGGATAGACGGGTGGTTAGATGGGCGGACAGACGGGTGGATAGGCGGGCGGACAGACGGACAGACAGACGGGCGCACAGACCGGCGGATACACGGGCGGACAGACTGGCAGACATAAAGGCAGATAGACGGCAATAGACGGGTGGACAGACGGGCGGACAGACGGTTGAATAGATAAGTGGATAGACGGGCGGACAGGTGGGTGGACAGATGGACTGACAGTCGTGTAGACAGACGGCGGATAAGGGGGTAGATAGACGGGTAGATAGACGGGCGGACAGACAGGCGGATAGACGGTCAGACAGACGGGCAGATAGAAGGGCGAACAGACGGGCGCATAGAAGGGTGGAAGACGGGTGACAGACGAGCGGACAGACAGACGGACAGACGGGCGGATAGAAGGGCGGAAGACGGGCGGATAGACGAGCGTACAGACGGGCAGACAGACAGGCGGACAGATGGGCGGACAAACGGCGGATAGTCGGGCGGAAGACAAGCGGATGACGGCCGGAAGACAGGCGGACAGACGGGAAGACAGAAGGGCGGACAGACGGGCGGATAGACGGGCGGACAGACAGGCAGATAGAAGGACGGAAGACCGGCGGATAGAAGGGCTGAAGATGGGCAGATAAAAGGGCAGAAGACGGGCGGACAGATGGGTGGATAGAAGGGCGGAAGATGGGCGGAAGAAGGGCGGATAGACGGGCGGACAGAAAGGCAGATAGAAGGGCGGAAGAAGGAGGACAGAAGGGCGGACAGACAGACGGATAGGCGGGCGGACAGACGGCGGACAAACGGGCGGAAGACGGGCGGATAGAAGGGTGGAAGTCGGGCGGACAGACGGGCGGAAAGAAAGGCGGAAGACGGGCGGATAGATGGGCGGAAGAAGGCGGATAGAAGGGCGGAAGACGGACGGTTAGACAGGCGGAAGACGGGCCGAGGACGGCCGGAATACAGGCGGACAAATGGGTGGACAGACGGCTGGAATACGGGCCGACAGACGGGAGGACAGACAGGCAGACAGACGGACGGACAGATGGTGGGATAGACGGGCGGACAGATGGGCAATATCACTTACAGTGAAAAGACGTTAAATCAAAGAACGAACGAACAGATGGGCAGATAGAAGGGCTGAAGACGATCGGATAGAAGGGCGAAAGACGGGTGGACAGACGGGTGGATAGACAGGCAGACAGACAGGCAGATAGAAGGGCGAAAGAAGGGCGGAAGATGGGCGGATAGACAGGTGGACAGACAGGCGGACAGACGGACGGATAGAAGGTGGAAGATGGGCGGATAGACAGGTGGACAGACGGGCGGACAGACGGGCAGATAGAAGGGCGGACAGATGGGCGGAAGACGGACGGATAGACGGGCAGATATCGGGCAGACAGATGTGCAGAGAAACGAGCGGATGTACTTGCGGATAAACGGGCGGCAGACGGCGGATGGACGGGCGGACAGACGGCAGATAGGCGGGCGGACAGACGGACGGACAGACGGGCGGAAAGAAGGGCGGATAGAAGGGTGCAAGTCAGGCGGACAGACGGGCGGAAAGAAGGGCGAAAGACGGGCGGATAGAAGGGCGGACAGACGGGCGGACGGACGGGCGGATAGACAGGCAGAAGACAGGCGGAATATGGCGGACAAACGGGCAGACAGACGGCTGGAATATGAGCCAACAGATGGGCGGACAGACTGGCTGACAGACGGGTGGACAGACGGTCGGAAAGACAGGGCGGACAGACAGGCAGATAGATGGGCAGTCAGACGGGCTAAAGATGGATGATTAAGGCATGGAAGAGGGGATAGAAGGCGGAAGTGGCGACAGGATACGGGCGGAAGAAGGGCGGGCGGCGAAGACGGGGTGCGCGTTAGATGGGTGGACAGACGGGTGGATAGGCGGGCGGACAGACGGACAGAAAAGACGGGCGCACAGACCGGCGGATACACGGGCGGACAGACTGGCAGACATACAGGCAGATAGACGGGCAATAGACGGGTGGACAGACGGGCGGACAGACGGTTGAATAAATAAGTGGATAGACGGCGGACAGGTGGGTGGACAGACGGACTGACAGTCGTGTAGACAGACGGGCGGATAAGGGGGTTAGGTAGATGGGCGGACAGACAGGCAGATAGACGGTCAGACAGACAGGCAGATAGAAGGGCAGATAGACGGGCGGATAGAAGGGTGGACAGACGAGCGGACAGACGAGCGGACAGACAGACGGACAGACGGCGGATAGAAGGGCGGAAGACGGGCGGATAGACGAGCGTACAGACGGCAGACAGACAGGCGGACAGAGGGCGGACAAACGGGCGGATAGTCGGGCGGAAGACAAGCGATGACGCCGGAAGACAGGCGGACAGACGGGAAGACAGAAGGGCGGACAGACGGGCGGATAGACGGGCGACAGACAGGCAGATAGAAGGACGGAAGACCGGCGGATAGAAGGGCTGAAGATGGGCAGATAAAAGGGCAGAAGACGGGCGGACAGATGGGTGGATAGAAGGGCGGAAGATGGGCGGAAGAAGGGGGATAGACGGGCGGACAGAAAGGCAGATAGAAGGGCGGAAGAAGGGAGGACAGAAGGGCGGACAGACAGACGGATAGGCGGGCGGACAGACGGGCGGACAAACGGGGGAAGACGGGCGGATGAAGGGTGGAAGTCGGGCGGACAGACGGGCGGAAAGAAAGGCGGAAGACGGGCGGATAGATGGGCGGAAGAAGGCGGATAGAAGGGCGGAAGACGGACGGTAGACAGGCGGAAGACGGGCCGAAGACGGCCGGAATACAGGCGGACAAATGGGTGGACAGACGGCTGGAATACGGGCCGACAGACGGGAGGACAGACAGGCAGACAGACGGACGGACAGATGGTGGGATAGACGGGCGGACAGATGGGCAATATCACTTACAGTGAAAAGACGTTAAATCAAAGAACGAACGAACAGATGGGCAGATAGAAGGGCTGAAGACGATCGGATAGAAGGGGCGAAAGACGGGTGGACAGACGGGTGGATAGACAGGCAGACAGACAGGCAGATAGAAGGGCGAAAGAAGGGCGGAAGATGGGCGGATAGACAGGTGGGCAGACAGGCGGACAGACGGACGGATAGAAGGTGGAAGATGGGCGGATAGACAGGTGGACAGACGGGCGGACAGACGGGCAGATAGAAGGGCGGACAGATGGCGGAAGACGGACGGATAGACGGGCAGATATCCGGGCAGACAGATGTGCAGAGAAACGAGCGGATGTACTTGCGGATAAACGGCGGACAGACGGCGGATGGACGGGCGGACAGACGGGCAGATAGGCGGGCGGAAGACGGGACGGACAGACGGGCGGGGAAGAAGGGCGGATAGAAGGGTGCAAGTCAGGCGGACAGACGGGCGGAAAGAAGGGCGAAAGACGGGCGGATAGAAAGGGGGGACAGACGGGCGGACGGACGGCGGATAGACAGGCAGAAGACAGGCGGAATATGGGCGACAAACGGGCAGACAGACGGCTGGAATATGAGCCAACAGATGGGCGGACAGACTGGCTGACAGACGGTGGACAGACGGTCGGAAAGACAGGCGGACAGACAGGCAGATAGATGGGCAGTCAGACGGGCTAACAGATGGATGGATGTACGGGAGGATAGACGGGTGGACAGATGGGCGGAAGACAGGCGGATAGAAGGGCGGAAGATGGGCAGACATACGGGCGGATACAAGGGCGGAAAGAAGGGCGGACAGACGGGCGGAAGACGGGCGGATAGACAGGCGGTTAGATGGGTGGACAGACGGGTGGATAGGCGGGCGGACAGACGGACAGAAAAGACGGGCGCACAGACCGGCGGATACACGGGCGGACAGACTGGCAGACATACAGGCAGATAGACGGGCAATAGACGGGTGGACAGACGGGCGGACAGACGGTTGAATAAATAAGTGGATAGACGGCCGGACAGGTGGGTGGACAGACGGACTGACAGTCGTGTAGACAGACGGGCGGATAAGGGGGTAGGTAGATGGGCGGACAGACAGGCAGATAGACGGTCAGACAGACAGGCAGATAGAAGGGCAGATAGACGGGCGGATAGAAGGGTGGACAGACGAGCGGACAGACAGACGGGCGGATAGAATGGCGGACAGACGGGCGGATAGAAGGGCGGAAGGTGGGCGGATAGACAGACGGATAGGCGGGCGGACAGACTGGCGGAAGACGGGCGGATAGAAGGGTGGAAGTCGGGCGGACAGACGGGCGGAAAGAAAGGCGGAAGACGGGCGGATAGACGGGCAGAAGAAGGGCGGATAAAAGTGCGGAAGACGGGCGGATAGGCGGGCGGACAGACGGGCGGACAGACGGACAGTTAGACAGGCGGAAGACGGGCCGAAGACGGCCGGAATACAGGCGGACAAACGGGTGGACAGACGGCTGGAATACGGGCCGACAGACGGGAGGACAGACCGGCAGACAGACGGATGGACAGATGGTCGGATAGACGGGCGGACAGACGGGCAGATAGACAGGCGGACAGATGGGCAATATCACTTACAGTGAAAAGACGTTAAATCAAAGAACGAACGAACAGATGGGCAGATAGAAGGGCTGAAGACGATCGGATAGAAGGGCGGAAGACGAGTGGACAGACAGGTGGATAGACAGGCAGACAGACAGGCAGATAGAAGAGCGAAAGAAGGGCGGAAAATGGGCGGATAGACAGGTGGACAGACAGGCGGACAGACGGACGGATAGAAGGGCGGAAGATGGGCGGATAGACAGGTGGACAGACGGGCGGACAGACGGGCAGACAGATGTGCAGACAAACGGGCGGATGCACTTGCGGATACACGTGCAGACAGACGGGTCGGACAGACGGGCGGAAGACGGGCGGATAGAAGGGCGGAAGATGGGCAGACGTACGGGCGGATACAAGGGCGGAAAGAAGGGCGGACAGACGGGCGAAAGACGGGCGGATAGACGTGCGGTTAGATGGGTGGACAGACGGGTGGATAGGCGGGCGGACAGACGGACAGAAAAGACGGGCGCACAGACCGGCGGATACACGGGCGGACAGACTGGCAGACATACAGGCAGATAGACGGGCAATAGACGAGTGGACAGACGGGCGGACAGACGGTTGAATAGATAAGTGGATAGACGGCCGGACAGGTGGGTGGACAGACGGACTGACAGTCGTGTAGACAGACGGGCGGATAAGGGGGTAGGTAGATGGGTGGACAGACAGGCAGATAGACGGTCAGACAGACAGGCAGATAGAAGGGCAGATAGACGGGCGGATAGAAGGGTGGAAGATGGGTGGACAGACGAGCGGACAGACGAGCGGACAGACAGACGGGCGGATAGAAGGGCGGACAGATGGGCGGATAGAAGGGCGGACAGACGGGCGGATAGAAGGGCGGAAAGCGGGCGGATAGACGAGCGTACAGATGGGCAGACAGACAGGCGACAGAAGGGCGGATAGTCGGGCGGAAGACCGGCGGATAGTCGGGCGGAAGACCGGCGGATAGAAGGGCTGAAGACGGGCAGATAAAAGGGCGGAAGATGGGTGGATAGACAGGTGGACAGACGGGCAGATAGACGGGAAGAAGACAGGCAGAAGAAGGGTGGACAGACGGGCGTACAGACAGGCGGATAGACGGGTGGACAGAAAGGCAGATAGAAGGGCGGAAGAGAGGAGGACAGAAGGGCGGACAGATGGGCGGACAGACAGACGGATAGGCGGGCGGACAGACTGGCGGAAGACGGGCGGATAGAAGGGTGGAAGTCGGGCGGACAGACGGGCGGAAAGAAAGGCGGAAGACGGGCGGATAGACGGGCAGAAGAAGGGCGGATAGAAGTGCGGAAGACGGGCGGATAGGCGGGCGGACAGACTGGCGGACAGACGGACGGTTAGACAGGCGGAAGACGGGCCGAAGACGGCCGGAATACAGGCGGACAAACGGGTGGACAGACGGCTGGAATACGGGCCGACAGACGGGAGGACAGACCGGCAGACAGACGGATGGACAGATGGTCGGATAGACGGGCAGATAGACGGGCGGACAGATGGGCAATATCACTTACAGTGAAAAGACGTTAAATCAAAGAACGAACGAACAGATGGGCAGATAGAAGAGCTGCAGACGATCGGATAGAAGGGCGGAAGATGAGTGGACAGACGGGTGGATAGACAGGCAGACAGACAGGCAGTTAGAAGGGCGAAAGAAGGGCGGAAAATGGGCGGATAGACAGGTGGACAGACAGGCGGACAGACGGACGGATAGAAGGGTGGAAGATGGGCGGATAGACAGGTGGACAGACGGGCGGACAGACGGGCAGACAGATGTGCAGACAAACGGGCGGATGTACTTGCGGATACACGGGCAGACAGACGGTCGGACAGACGGGCGGAAGACGGGCGGATAGAAGGGCGGAAGATGGGCAGACATACGGGCGGATACAAGGGCGGAAAGAAGGGCGGACAGACTGGCGGACAGACGGGCGGACAGACGGCGGACAGACGGGCAGACAGACGAGCAGATAGAAGGGCGGACGGATGGGCGGATAGATAGGCGGAAGACAGCCAGAGAAACGGGCAGACAGACGGCTCGAATATGGGCCGACAGACGGGCGGACAGATGGGCAGACAGACGGGCAGACAGACGGGCAGACAGACGGGCTAACAGACGGGCGGATGTACGGGCGGATGTACGGGCGGATAGACGGCCGGAAGACGGGCGTATAGAAGGGCGGACAGAGGGGTGGATAGACGGGCAGATATCCGAGCAGAGAGATGGGCAGAGAAACGGGCGGATGTACTTGCGGATAAACGGGCGGACAGACGGGCAGACAGACAGACGGGCGGAAGACGGGCGGATAGAAGGGCGGAAGATGGGCAGACACACGAGCGTATAGAAGGGCGGACAGAGGAGCGGATAGACGGTCGGAAGAAGGGCGGATAGAAGGGCGGAAAAGGGCGGATAGAATGGCGGACAGATGGGCGGATAGAAGGGTGGAAGACAGCCGGTAGAAGGGCGGACAGACAGGCCAGTAGAAGGGCGGAAGACGGTCGGATAGAAGGGCGGAAGAAGGGCGGACAGATGGGCGCACAGACGGACGGATAGAAGGGCGGAAGATGGGCGGATATACAGGTGGACAGACGGACAGACGGGCAGACGGACAGACGGGCAAAAGACGGGCAGAAGACGGGCGGACAGACGGGCGTACAGACAGGCGGATAGACGGGCAGACAGAAAGGCAGATAGAAGGGCGGACATACGGGCAGATAGACGGGCAGATATCTGGGCAGACAGATGGACAGACAAACGGGCGGATGTACTTGCAGATAAACGGGCGGACAGACGGGTGGAAGACGGGCAGACACATGGGGGGATAGAAGGGCGGAAAGAAGGGCGGAAGACGGGTGGAAAGAAGGGCGGAAAGAAGGGCGGATAGACGGGTGGAAGTCGGATGGACAGACAGGCGGAAAGAAGGGCGGAAGACGGGCGGATAGAAGGGCAGAAGACGGGTGGATTGGCGGGCGGACAGACGGCGGACAGACGGGCAGACAGACGAGCGGATAGAAGGGCGGACAGACGGGCGGACGGACGGGCGGATAGATAGGCGGAAGACGGGCGAAAGACAGCCAGAGAAATGGGCAGACAGACGGCTCGAATATGGGCCGACAGACGGGCGGACAGACGGGCTGACAGACGGGCTAACAGACAGGCGGCTGTACAGGCGGATAGACGGGCAGGCAGACAGACGGGCGGATAGACGGTCGGAAGACGGGCGTATAGAAGGGCGGACAGAGGGGCGGATAGACGGGCCAGTAGAAGGGCGGAAGACAGGTGGATAGAAGGGCGGACAGATGGGCAGATACACAGGTGGATAGACGGGCAGAAAGACGGGCTAACAGACGGGCGGATGCACGGGCGGATAGAAGGGCGGACAGGCGGGTGGAAGACGGGCAAATAGACGGGCGGTTAGAGGGGTGGAGAGACGGGTGGATAGGCGGGCGGACAGACGGACAAACGGGCGGACAGACGGACAGACACACAGGCGAACAGACGGGCGTATAGAGGGGCGGACAGACTGGCAGACATGCGGGTGGATAGATGGGCGGATAGACGGGCGAACAGGCAGGTGGATAGACGTTTGGACAGACGGTTGGATAGATAAGTGGATAGATGTGCAGACAGGGGGGTGGACAGACGGGCGGATAGGGGCGTAGATAGTCGGGCGGACAGACGAGCGGATAGACGGGTGGATAGACGGGCGGTCAGATGGGCGGACAGACGGGCGGACAGATGGGCGTTAGACGGGCGGATAGATGGTCGGAAGACGGGCGGATAGAAGGGCGGAAGACGGACGGATGTAAGGGCGGATAGAAGGGCGGAAGACGGGCGGATAGAAGGGCGGAAGACGGACGAATAGAAGTGCGGACAGACGGGTAGACAGATGGAAAGACTGACGGGCGGACAGATGGGCGGAGAGACGGGAAGACTGACGGTCGGATAGACGTGTGGACAAACGGGCAGACAGACGGGCAGAAGACAGGCAGACAGATGGGCAGACAGTCGGGCGAATAGACGGGCGGACAGATGGGCACATAGACGGGCAGACAGACTGGCAGACGGGCGGATAGATGGGCGGACAGACAGACGGAGAGACGGGCTTACCGGCGGGCGGACTGGCGGGATGATAGACGGGCGGACAGACGGGCAGATAGACGGGCGGACAGGCGGGCGGATAGACGGGCGGACAGACAAGTGGATAATAGGCGGACAGGCGAGCGGATACACGGGCAGACCGACGGGTGGACAGACGGGCAGACAGACGGGTGGATAGACGGGCGGAGAACGGGTGGATAGACGGGCTGACAGTCGGATACACAGACGGGCGGACAGATGGGCGGATGGATGGTCGGACAGACTGGCAGACATGCGGGTGGATAGACAGACGGATGGAGGGCGGATATATGGGTGGATAGATGGGTGGACAGACGGCCGGAAGACAGGCGGATAGAAGGGCGGAAGACGGGCAGATGTAAGCGCGGAAGACAGGTACTTAGATGGGCGGACAGACAGGTGGATGGCGGAAGACGGGCGATAGAAGGGTGGAAGACAGGCCGGTAGAAGGGCAGACAGACGGGCGGACAGACGGTCGGATAGACGGACAGACAGGCGGGTGGAAGATGGGCGGATAGACAGACGGTTAGATGGGTGGACAGACGGGTGGATAGGTGGGCGGACAGACGGATAGACAGACGGGCGGAGAGACGGACAGACAGACGGGCGAACAGACGGGCGGATAGACAGGCGGTTAGATGGGTGGACAGACGGGTGGATAGGCGGGCGGACAGACGGATAGACAGACGGGCGGACAGACGGGCGGACAGACTGGCAGACATGCGGGTGGATAGATGGGTGGATAGACGGGCGGACACACGGGTGGCTAGACGTTCGGACAGACGGTTGGATAGATAAGTGGATAGACAGGTGGACAGGGGGTTGGACAGACGGGCGGACAGTGGTATAGACAGACGGGCGGATAGGTGGATAGATAGACAGGCGGACAGATGAGCAGATAGATGGGTGGATAGACGAGCGGACAGACGGGCGGAGAGGCGGGCGGACAGACGGGCGACAGACGGGTGGACAGACAGGTGGATAGACGGTCGGACAGACAGGCGGATAGATGGTCGGAAGACGGGCGGATAAAAGGGCGCAAGACGGGCGGATAGAAAGGCAAAATACGGGCGGATAGAAGGGTGGACAGGCGGGTGGATAGACGGGCGGACAGACGGGCGGATAGAAGGGTGGAAGACGGGCGGATAGAAGGGCGGAAGACGGGCGGATAGAACGGCGGAAGATGGGTGAATAGACGGGCGGACAGACTAGCGGATAGAAGGGCAGAAGACGTTCCAACAGACGGGTAGAGAGATGGGCAGACAGAAAGGAGGAGAGAAGGGTGGACAGACGGGCGGACAGACGGGCGGATAGAGGGGAGGAAGATGGCTGGAAGATGGCTGGAATTCGGGCGAACAGACGGATGGACAGACGGGCAGACAGACGGGCATACAGACGATTGGATAGATGGACAGATAGACAGGCAGATAGACGGGTGGACAGACGGGCTAACAGATGAGTGGATGTACGGGTGGTTAGACAGGCAATTAGATGGGTGTACAGACGGATGGATAGGCGGGAGGACAGACGGGCGAACAGACGGGCGGAAAGGCTGGTGGACAGACTTACGGACAAGCGCGTGGATAGACGTTCGAACAGACGGTTGGATAGATAAGTGGATAAACGGGCAGACAGTGGTATAGACAGATGTGCGGATATTGGGGTTGATAGACGGGAGGACAGACGGGCGGATAGAAGGGCGGAAGACATGCGGATAGATGGGCGGACAGACGGGGGGATAGAAGGGCGGAAGACGGGTGGATAGAAGGGCGGAAGACAAGCGGATAGAAGGGTGGAAGACGGGTGGATAGAAGGGCGGAAGACATGCGGATAGATGGGCGGACAGACGGGCGGATAGAAGGGCGGAAAACGGGTGGATAGAAGGGCGGAAGACAAGCGGATAGAAGGGCGGAAGACGGGTGGATAGAAGGGAGGACAGACGGGCGGGATAGAAGGGCGGAAGACGGGTGGACAGACGGGCAGACAGACGGGCGGATAGAAGGGCGGACAGACGGACGTTAGACAAGCGGAAGACGGGCCGAAGACGGCTGGAATACGGGCCGACAGAAGGGAGGACAGACTGGCAGACAGACGGTCAGATAGAGGGACGGACAGACGGGCAGATATACAGGCGGACAGATGGGCAGATAGAAGGGCTGAAGACGATCGGATAGAAGGACGGAAGAAGGGCGGACAGAAGGGCGGACAGAAGGGCGGACAGACGGTCGGACAGACAGGTGGATAGACAGGCGGACAGGCGGACGGATAGAAGGGCGGAAGAAGGGCGGAAGATGGGCAGATAGACAGGTGGACAGACAGGCGGACAGACGGACGGATAGAAGGGCGGAAGATGGGCGGATAGACAGGTGGACAGATGGGCGGACACACAGGCAGATAGAAGGGCGGACATACGGGCGGAGACGGACAGATAGACGGCAGATATCTGGGCAGAGAGATTGGCAGATATCCGGGCAGAGAGATGGACAGACAAACGGGCGGGTGTACTTGCAGATAAACGGGCGGACAGACGGGTGGAAGACGGGCAGACACATGGGCGGATAGAAGGGCGGAAAGAAGGGCGGAAGACGGGTTGAAAGAAGGGCGGAAAGAAGGGCGGAAAGAAGGGCGGATAGACGGGTGGAAGTCGGGCGGACAGACGGGCGGAAAGAAGGGCGGAAGACGGGCGGATAGAAGGGCAGAAGACGGGCGGATTGGCGGGCGGACAGACGGCGGACAGACGGGCAGACAGACGAGCGGATAGAAGGGCGGACAGACGGGCGTACGGACGGGCGGATAGATAGGCGGAAGACGGACGAAAGACAGCCAGAGAAATGGGCAGACAGACGGCTCGAATATGGGCAGACAGACGGGCGGACAGACGGGCTGACAGACGGGCTAACAGACAGGCGGCTGTACGGGCGGATAGACGGGCGGGCAGACAGACGGGCGGATAGACGGTCGGAAGATGGGCGTATAGAAGGGCGGACAGAGGGGCGGATAGACGGGCCAGTAGAAGGGCGGAAGACAGGTGGATAGAAGGGCGGACAGATGGGCAGATACACAGGTGGATAGACGGGCAGAGAGACGGGCTAACAGACGGGCGGATAGAAGGGCGGACAGGCGGGTGGAAGCGGGCAAATAGACGGGCGGTTAAAGGGGTGGAGAGACGGGTGGATAGGCGGGCGGACAGACGGACAAACGGGCGGACAGACGGACAGACACACAGGCGAACAGACGAGCGTATAGAGGGGCGGACAGACTGGCAGACATGCGGGTGGATAGATGGGCGGATAGACGGGCGAACAGGCAGGTGGATAGACGTTCGGACAGACGGTTGGATAGATAAGTGGATAGATGAGCAGACAGGGGGGTGGACAGACGGGCGGATAGGGGCGTAGATAGACGGGCGGGCAGACGAGCAGATAGACGGGCGGACAGACGGGCGGACAGATGGGCGTTAGACGGGCGGATAGATAGTCGGAAGACGGGCGGATAGAAGGGCGGAAGACGGGCGGATAGAAGTGTGGATAGAAGGGCGGAAGATGGACGGATAGAAGGGCGGAAGACGGGTGGATAGAAGGGCGGAAGACGGACGGATAGAAGGGCGGACAGACAGGTAGACAGATGGAAAGACTGACGGTCGGACAGACGGGCGGAGAGACGGGAAGACTGACGGTCGGATAGACGTGTGGACAGACGGGCAGACAGACGGGCAGACAGACGGGCTGAAGACAGGCAGACAGATGGGCGGACAGTCGGGCAGACAGATGGGCACATAGACGGGCAGACAGACTGGCAGACGGGCGGATAGATAGGCGGACAGACAGACGGAGAGACGGGCTGACCGGCGGGCAGACTGGCGGGATGATAGACGGGCGGACAGGCGGGCGGATAGACGGGCGGACAGACAAGTGGATAATAGGCGGACAGGCGAGCGGATACACGGGCAGACCGACGGGTGGACAGACGGGCAGACATACGGGTGGATAGACGGGCGGACAAACGGGTGGATAGACAGGCTGACAGACGGATACACAGACGGGCGGACAGATGGGCGGATGGATGGTCGGACAGACTGGCAGACATGCGGGTGGATAGACAGACGGATAGGCGGGCGGATATATGGGTGGATAGACGGGTGGACAGACGGCCGGAAGACAGGCGGATAGAAGGGCGGAAGACGGGCAGATGTAAGCGCGGAAGACAGGCAGATAGACGGGCGGACAGACGGGTGGATAGAAGGGCGGAAGACGGGCGATAGAAGGGTGGAAGACGGGCTGGTAGAAGGGCAGACAGACGGGCGGACAGACGGTCGGATAAACGGGCAGACAGGCGGGTGGAAGATGGCGGTTAGACAGGCGGTCAGATGGTTGGACAGACGGGTGGATAGGTGGGCGGACAGACGATAGACAGACGGGCGGAGAGACGGACAGACAGACGGACGAACAGACGGGCGGATAGACAGGCGGTTAGATGGGTGGACAGACGGGTGGATAGGCGGGCGGACAGACGGATAGACAGACGGGCGAACAGACGGGCGGACAGACCGGCAGACATGCGGGTGGATAGATGGGTGGATAGACGGGCGGACACACGGGTGGCTAGACGTTCGGACAGACGGTTGGATAGATAAGTGGATAGACAGGTGGACAGGGGGTTGGACAGACGGGCGGACAGTGGTATAGACAGACGGGCGGATAGGTGGATAGATAGACAGGCGGACAGATGAGCAGATAGATGGGTGGATAGACGAGCGGACAGACGGGCGGAGAGGCGGGCGGACAGGCGGGCGACAGACGGGTGGACACAGGTGGATAGACAGTCGGACAGACAGGCGGATAGATGGTCGGAAGACGGGCGGATAAAAGGGCGGAAGACGGGCGAATAGAAAGGCGGATAGAAGGGCAAAATACGGGCGGATAGAAGGGTGGACAGGCGGGTGGACAGACGGGCGGACAGACGGGAAGACAGACGGGAAGACAGACGTGTGGACAGACGGATGGACAGACGGGCAGAGAGACGGGTGGAAGACAGGCGGACATACTGGCAGACACACAGGCGGACAGACGGGCGGACAGACGGGCGGACAGACGGGCAGATATACAGGCGGACGTACTTGCAGACAGACGGGCAGACAGACAGGCGGACAGACGGGCGGATAGAAGGGTGGAAGATGAGCGGATAGAAAGGCGGAAGATGGGCGGATAGAAGGGTGGAAGACGGGCGGATAGTCGGGCAGAAGACGGGCGGATGACGGCCAGAAGACGGGCGGACAGATGGGCAGATAGATGAGCGGACAAACGGGCAGATAGAAGGGCGGACAGACGGGTGCATAGACGGGCGGACAGATGGGCAGATAGAAGGGCGGAAGACGGGCGGACAGACGGGTGGATAGACGGGTGGAGAGACGAGCGGATAGAAGGGCGGAAGACGGGTGGACAGACTGGTGGATAGACGGGCGAACAGACAGACAGATAGAATGGCGGAAGACGGGCGGATAGAAGGGCAGATAGACGGGTGGATAGAAAGGCGGAAGACAGGCAGATAGACGGGTGGACAGATGGGCAGATAGAAGGGCGGACAGACGGGTGGATAGACAGGCATACAGATGGGCAGATATCTGGGCAGAGAGATGGGCAGACAGATGGCGGACTGACGGGCGGATGTACTTGCGGGAAGATAGAAGGGCGGACAGATGTGCGGACCGTCGGGCGGAAGACGGGCGGATAGACGGGCGGACAGACAAGCGGACAGACGTGTGGAAAACGGGCGGTTAGACAGGCAGTTAGATGGGTGTACAGACGGATGGATAGGCGGGAGGACAGACGGGCGAACAGACGGGCGGAAAGACTGGTGGACAGACTTATGGACAGGCGCCTGGATAGAAGTTCGAACAGACGGTTGGATAGATAAGTGGATAAACGGGCAGACAGTGGTATAGACAGATGTGCGGATATTGGGGTAGATAGACGGGAGGACAGACGGGCGGATAGAAGGGCGGAAGACATGCGGATAGATGGGCGGACAGACGGGGGGATAGAAGGGCGGAAGACGGGTGGATAGAAGGGTGGAAGACAAGCGGATAGACGGGCGGAAGACGGGCGGATAGAAGGGCAAGACGGGTGGATAGAAGGGAGGACAGACGGGCGGATAGACGGGCGTAAGACGGGCGGCTGACGGCCCGAAGATGGGCGGACAGACGGGCAAATAGACGGGCAGAAAGACAGGCAAACAGACGTGCAAATGTACGGGCGGATAGACGGGCAGACAGACGGGCAGACAGACGGGCAGATGTACGGGCGGATAGACGGATAGACAGACCGTCAGACAGATGGGCAGACAGACGAGCAGACAGACGGGTGGAGAGACGAGATCGGCAGACAGACGGGCAGACAGACGACCAGATAGACGGGCAGACAGACTGGCAGACAGACAGGCAGACAGACGAGCAGATAGACGGGCGGATAGACGGGCGGACAGACGGGTGGTTAGACAGGTGGACAGACGGATGGATAGGCGGGTGGACAGACGGACAGACAGACGGGCGGATAGAAGGGCGGAAAGACTGGCAGACATGCGGGTGGATAGACGGTTAAAAGGGTGGAAGACATGTGGATAGATGGGCGGATAGACGGGCGGAAGACGGGCGGATAGAAGGACGGAAGACGGGTGGATAGAAGGGCAGACAGACGGGCGGATAGAATGGCAGAAGACGGGTGGATAGAAGGGCGGACAGACGGGCGGACAGACGGGCAGACACACGGGCGGACAGACAGGCGAATGACGGCCGGAAGACGGGCGGACAGACGGGAGGACAGACGGGCGGACAGACGGGCAGAAAGACAGGCAGACAGACGGGCAGACAGACGGGCGGACAGACGAGCGGATAGACGGGTGGGGAGACGGGCTAACAGACGGGCGGATGTACGGGCGGATAGTTGGGCGGACAGACGGGTGGTTAGATAGATAGACAGACGGATGGATAGGTAGGCGGACAGACGGACAGACAGACGGGCGAACAGACGGGCGGATAGACGGGTGGAAAGGCTGGCAGACATGCGGGTGGATAGACGGGTGGACAGACGGGCGGACAGGCGGGTGGATAGACGTTTGGACCTACGGGCGGATAGATAAGTGGATAGACGGGCGGACAGGGGGGTGGACAGATGGGCGGACAGTGGTATAGAGAGACGGCCGGATTGTGGGGTAGATAGATGGGCGGACAAACGGGCGGCTTAGCGGGCGGACAGACGGGCGGACAGATGGGCCGACAGACGGGCGGACAGATGGGCGGAAGACATGCAGCTGGACTGGCAGCTGGACTGGCGGACAGACGGGGGGACAGACGGGGGGACAGACGGGGGGATAGACGGGCGGACAGACGGGCGGAATACGGGCGGATAGAAGGGCGGACAAACGGGCAGATAGACGGGCGGAAAGACGGGCGGACAGACGGGCGGAAAGACGGGCGGACAGATGGGTGGATAGACGGGCGGAAGACGGGCGGATAGAAGGGCGGAAGACAGGCGGATAGAAGGGCGGAAGACGGACGGATAGAAGGCCAGAAGACGGGCGGACAGACGGGCGGATGTACGGGCGGATAGGCGGGCGGACCGGCGGGAAGATAGAAGTGCGGACAGACGGGTTTAAGACGGGCAGACAGACGGGCGGACAGACGGGTGGACAGACAGACGGACAGACTGGTGGACAGACGGGCGGACAGGCGTGTGGATAGACAGGCGGACAAACGGGTGGATAGATGGGCGGACGGACGTGCGGATAAGTGGGCGGATAGACGGGCGGACAGATGGGTGGATATATCAATCTTTGATAATTGGACATATTTGTATTTCCCTTTTTTGAAAGATTGGACATGTTTGTACGTCCTTATTAGACGCATTGGAGATGTTTGTATGTCCCTTTTTGCAGCATTGGACATGTTTGTCTGTTCCTTTTTGAAGCATTTGACATGTTTGTCTGTCAGTCTTTGAAGCATTGGACATGTTTGTATGTCCCTCTCTTTCATGCATTGTAATGTTTGTATGTCCCTCTCTTTCAATGCTGCAAAAAGGAACATGCAAACACGTCGAATGCTTAAAACCGGGGCATACAGACATGTCCAATGCCTCAAAAGGGACACACAAACATGTCCAATGCTGCAAAAATGGACACACAAACATGTCCAATGCTGCAAAAAGGGACATACACACATGTCCAATGCCTCAAAAGGGACACACAAACATGTCCAATGCTGCAAAAAGGGACATACAAACATGTCCAATGCCTCAAAAGGAACATACAAACATGTCCAATGCCTCAAAAGGAACATACAAACATGTCCAATGCTGTAAAAAGGGACATACAAACATGTCCAATGCTGTAAAAAGGAACATACAAACATGTCCAATGCTGCAAAAAGGGACATACAGACATGTCCAATGCCTCAAAAGGAACATACAAACATGTCCAATGCCTCAAAAGAAACATACAAACATGTCCAATGCTGCAAAAAGGAACATACAAACATGTCCAATGCTGCAAAAAGGGACATACACACATGTCCAATGTATCACAAAGGGACAGACAACCATGTCCAATGCATGAAAGGTGGATGGGTGGACAGAGGGACAGACTGGAGAAAAGGCAGTCGGACAGACGGGCGGACAGATGGGCGGACAGACGGACGGACAGACGCGTGAGTAGACGGACGGATAGACGGGACAGACGGGCGGAAGATGGCCGGTAAAACGGACGGATAGACGGGTGGAAGACCCGTCCATCCGCACGTCTGTTCGCCCGGATATCCGCCTGTCCAATGCATGAAAGAGAGGGACATACAAACATGTCGAGTGCATCAAAAAGAGACATACAAACATGTCCAATGCCTCAAAAGGGACACACAAACATGTCCAATATTTCAAAACGGAACAATACAAACATGCCCAAAGTCCTAAAGAGCGACATACAAACATGTCCGATGCATAAAAAATTACATACAAATATGTCCAAAGCCTCAAAAGGGGCACACAAACATGTCCAATGCTGCAAAAAGGAACATACAAAACATGTCAAATGCGTCAAAGAGGGACACACAAATATGGCCAATACTTCAAAAAGGGACATACAAACATGTCCAATGCTTGAAAACGGAACATACAAACATGTCCAATGCTTCAAAACGGAACATACAAACATGTCCAAAGCCCCAATGAGGGACATACAAACATGTTCGATGCATCAAAAAATGACATACAAACATGTCCAATGCCTCAAAAGGGACACACAAACATGTCCAATGCTGCAAAACGGAACATACAAACATGTCCAAAGCCCCAATGAGGGACATACAAACATGTCCGATGCATCAAAAAATGACATACAAACATGTCCAATGCCTCAAAAGGGACATACAAATATGTCCAATGCTTCAAAATCAATTGGTACGAACATGGAAAACGCGTTAATAAATAGCACTCAGTATAAACTTACCGACACCATTGCTGTCAGGTAGTTTCTGCCTGTTTTTCAATAATGGTCTATAGCCTCTCAAGAACACCACAGTATCCCCGGGAACTGATTCCACCATATGGCTCGGTTTTCTGCAATGAAAGAATCAATAATGTGTACATCAGCATCTATTCCACAAAGCAAGAGAAATTAGTTATTAGGAATTTGGTATAAAAAAAAAAATTAAAAAAAGAAGATAAAATATGTAAAAGAGATACACGTTCCTGCTTCACTGCTGTCAGGTGGTTTCTGTAGATTTCGACTTGAACAGTATACTCGGACTATATTCAACAAGATGGTTCAGTATTCTGAACTCAAAGAATCATTTGTGTGTACCGGTATATGAGAATCTGATCTACAATGCTAGTAAAAGTACTTGGTGTTTGAAAAACGAGAAATGCTTTCCTTGTGCGAAGTACAATACAATAAAAAGGAATAATAGATTTAGAGAACAAATAAGCATTCAACAGGACTACTCACCTTTTTCAGAAGGAACACATTCAGCTTTTGAAAGTGAACGACTAAGACAGAAAGAACTTTTGAAAATGATAATCGCACAGACCAAAGATGCCCTTAGGCTGTGATTTTATACCATTCAGACTGTGACACCTGTGGTGTCTCAGTATAGTAGGTGCATGTTGTCACAACATCATATGCATGCAAACTGACTGTGTCCACAGAGACATACAGTTCTAGCCATTCAGTGAACTGCCCATACCAACATGTCCAATGTGTTCATGTTAATTTACCAGTAAGCCCTCACACAAATATGTCCATAGCGTCGTGTTTTACATACAAACGTCCATAAACGTGGACACACAAGTATGTCCAATTTGTCAAAGAGAGGCATACAAAGATGTTCAATCCATCAAAATGGGACATACATATACATGTAAACATGTCCAAATCGAAAACGGGGACATACAAATATGTCCAGTGCGTCAAATGGGGACACACAAATATGTCCAATGCGTCAAAGCAATATACAGAAACATGTCCAATGCATCCACGCTGATATACTAGCGTAGCAAGTTCGTCAAAAGGATACAAAGACATATAGCTGTCAATTAAACAATCATTCATGTGTATATGAGAATATGTTCTACAAAGCGAGTAAAAGTAGTTAGTGTTTGAAAAACGGGAAATGCTTTCTTTGTGTGAAGAAAATAGGGATAAACAGATTTGG
Organism: Monoplex corrugatus; assembly: GCA_030674185.1. NCBI lineage: Eukaryota > Metazoa > Mollusca > Gastropoda > Littorinimorpha > Ranellidae > Monoplex > Monoplex corrugatus. Next base: position 64,174,745 of record JAPXFY010000023.1, read on the forward strand.
AGAACAAACAAAACTACTCACCTTTTTCAGAAGGAAGACATTAAGCCCTTGAAAACGAACAACTGAAACAGGAACATTTGAAAACGGTATTCGAATCTGATCGAAGATGCCCTTAGCCCATGATGTAACTGCCACTCTTAGTCTGTGGTGCTTGTGGTGGCTCAGTACGGTAGGCGCATGTTGTCACAACAGCAAAGTTACTGACGATGTCTAGAGACACATACAGTTATGGCCATTTAGTGAAATGTCCATATCAACATGTCTACTGTAGATATGGTAAGTCAGAAATATACCCAGTGTCACCAAAGGGACACACAAATATGTGCAATGCGTCCACTTGGACATACAAACATGTCCAGTGCGTCAAACGAAAACATACAAACATGTCTAATTTATCAAAGGGGGACGTGCAATGTACATCAAAGATGTCCAATGCTTCAGAAAGGGACATAGAAACATGTCCAAAGCTTTAAAGAGGTACATTCAATGCATCCAATGTGTCAAAGAAGGACATACAAACATGTCCAACTGCTTCAAAAAGGGACATACAAACATGTCCGAAGCCCTAAAAAGGGACATACAAACATGTCCACAACTCTAAAGAGGGACATACAAACATGTCCAATGCATCAAAAACCCACATACAAACCTGCCAAATGCATCACAGAGGGACATACAAACATGTCCAATGCATTAAGGAGGGAAATATACTTACTTTACTTTACTTTTTCCTTCTGCTTGTACCGGTGGGCGTCGCGGGGAGATACAGTCGTCTGTCAGCAGCAAGGCGGGTGGCCTGGAGAAGGGACATCACGTGAGCTCTGAGGGTGTCTGCGACGGAGTCGCTCCATCGTCGTCTTGGTCTTCCTCTGGCTCTCCAGCCAGGGTATCTGGTGTTGTATGCCCGAAGAGCTGGATGGTTTAGGGGCATACGTGTGAGGTGTCTGAACCACTTGATCCTCATATGTTCGATGTGTTGTGGGATTGGTGTTGCTCCTACCATGTCTCGTATCACCTCATTTCTGATCTTGTCCCACCTTGTCTTGTTTACTCTTTCCTCAGGCATTTCATTTCACAGGTGACCAGTTTTCTCTCGAGGACTTTAGTTAGGGACCATGTCTGGCACTGGTATGTCAGCGTTGGTAGAAAAATGGCGTTGATGAGTTTCGCCTTAGTGCTGGTGGGAATGCTGGGGTGTTTCAGGAGAGGGGCAAGTTGATAGCTGACTGCGTTGGCTTTCTGGCATCTGGTCTCGATTTCTCTGTCTAGTTTGCCATTTTCAGTGAAGATGCTGCCCAGGTATTTAAATTCACTGGCTTGCTTCAACTGGGTTCCGTTGATGTTGATGTCCAGTTTGTTTGGTCTCTTACTGACAGTCATGACCTCGGTCTTGCTGACGCTGATCTTCATGCCGTATGTCTCGCAGCTTTCATTGAGCTGGTCTGTGTGCTCCTGTAGCTGTATCTTGTCATTGTTCACCATTGCCTGGTCGTCCGCAAACATGAGTTCATTGAGTGCCTCAGGGTCTGGGTTTGCCTCCTTCGTAATCTGATCCATATAGATCACGAAGAGAAGAGGGGAGAGATTACAGCCCTGCCTTACTCCCGATGTTACTGGGAACCAGTCAGATGTTCCACTGGCGGTGCGGACTGCACTCCTGCTGTTGGCATAGATGGCCCGAATGTTGTCTAGCAGCTGGCCCTTGATGTCGTACTGCTCGAGGACCTTCCATAGCTTGTCTCTGTTGACTCGATCAAAGGCCTTTTCTTGATCAACGAATACAAGATGGAGATCTCGGTCATATTCGATCGCCCCCTCGCACAGTTGTCGGAGTGCGAAGATTGCATCGGTGCACCCTCTTCCTTTTCTGAAGCCAAATTGGGCGTCACTGAGATGTTCTGTTTTCGCTCGAGTGCGCTGCTCCAGGATCTTTGCGTACATTTTCCCTACATGGCTGAGTAGTGATATGCCTCTGTAGGTACTGCCGTCTTTCTTGCTGCCCTTCTTCTTCCATATTGGCACCACTATTGCATTTTGCCAGTCTTCTGGTACTTTTCTCTCCTCCCAAGCTGTCTGAAAGATGGTGGTGAGCCACTGAATTCCGGTTTTACCGCACACATGGATGGCTTCAGTTGTTATGCCGTCGACTCCAGCTGCCTTGCCTTTAGGACTGGTCTTAACTGCTTTTTTTTACTTCACTCTCTAGGATGGTAGGTTCTGAGTGGTCTGGGTGGCTGGGGGTGAACCGGGACTGTGTGTCTTGTGCCCGTAGTCCTGATGGGTTTAGTAGGTCTTTGAAATAGTTTTCCCATCTCTTCACTATTTTCTCCTCTTCATGCAATGCTTCTCCTTTTGCATCGTTGATGATAGTGGTCGGATCGAAAGGTTCATCTCGCACTCTCATCGCTTTCACACTCTTGTAAAACTCTCTTGGGGAAGCTTTGCATGTTTCACAGAGTTTTTCACCATACTGGGTCCATGACTTTTCCTTTGCTGTTCTCACAACTTTCTTGCTGTGTCTTCTTGCAAGTCTGTACTTGATGTAGTCCTCTTCATCCTTTGACTTGACCCAGATCTTGTATAGTTTCTTCTTTTCCCTGATAGCCTCCTTCACTTCTTTGTTCCACCAAGCTGTTGCCTTTCTGTTTCTTCCTCCTGTCTTCTTGGTGCCACAGGCTTCTTTTATAGTGTCCAGGAGGACTGTCTTGAAGATGTCCCAAGCTTCGTCTACGTTTAGTAATGAAGGGTCACTACAGTCCAGTTTTTCACTGACGGTGCACCTGATCTGAGTCTGCACCTCTTCGTCTTGAAGCTTGTGCATGTTGAGTCTTTCCGGCTGTTTCTTCTTTTTGGTGAACTTCCTCTTCTTCTGAGTGACCAACGTCGTGATGATTGGCCTGTGGTCTGTGTCCAGGCCTAAGTTGGGGATGGCTCTTGAGTCTCTGATGTTGTTCCGCATTCTAGATCTTGCTAGTGTGAAGTCGATTTGAGATGAGACATCGATATCGTTCCATTTGTACCAGGTGTAGATCTGAGTGGCTCTGTGCTGGAAGAAGGTGTTGGTGATAATAAGATCCTGCTCTGCACACAGTTCCAATACATGGTTGCCGTTGTAGCTGCATGGTGT
>JAPXFY010000023.1:64177971-64200471 GCA_030674185.1 Monoplex corrugatus
GTATCTGTCCGTCTCTATGTATGTGTGTCTGTCCGTCTGTCCATCCGTCTGTCTGTATGTATATCTGTCCGTCCGTCGGAATGTATGTTTGTCAGTCCGTCTGTCTGTATGTGTCTCTGTCCATCCGTCTGTATGTGTGTTTGTCCGTCTGTGTGTATGTGTGCCTGTAAGACTATCTGTATGTGTGTCTGTCCGTCTGTCCATCTGTCTGTCTGTATGTATGTGTGTCTGTCCGTCTGTCCATCTGTCTGTCTGTATGTGTGTTTGTCCGTCTGTCTGTATGTGTGTCTGTCCGTTAGTATGTATATGTGTCTCTCCGTCTGTCCATTCGTCCGTCTGTCTGTATGTGTGACTGTCCGTCTGTCTGTATGTGTGACTGTCCGTCTGTCCATCCGTCCATCTGAAAGTATCTGTCTGTCCGTCTGTATGTGTCTATCCGTCTGTATGTATGTGTGTCTGTCCGTCTGTCTATGTGTGTCTGTCCGTCTGTCTGCATGTGTTCCAGTTTGTCCGTCTGTATGTGTGTCTGTCCGTCTGTCCATTAGTCCGTCTGTCTCTGTGTCTGTCCGTCCGTCTGTATTTATGTCTGTCCGTCTCTCTGTATGTGTGTCTATCCGTCTGTCCCTCTGTTCATCCGTCCGTCCATCTGTATGTGCGTCGGTCCGTCTGTCTATCTGTCCGTCTGTGTGTATGTGTGTCTGTCCGTCCGTCTGTATGTGTGACTATCCGTCTGTCAGTATGTGTGTTGGTCTGTCTGTATGTGTGTCTGTCCGGCTGTCCATCCTTCCGTCTGTCTGTATCTGTGTCTGTCCGTCCGTCTGTATGTGTGTCTGTCCGTCCGTCTGTATGTGTGTCTGTGTTCGTTCGTTCTTTGATTTAACGTCTTTTCACTATAATGCTGTAAGACTCTCTGTATGTGTGTCTGTGTGTTTGTCTGTATGTGTGTCTGTGTGTTTCTCTGTATGTGTGTCTGTCCGTCTGTCTGTATCTGTGTCTGTCCGTCTGTATGTGTGTCTGTGTGTTTGTCTGTATGTGTGTCAGTCCGTCTGTCTGTATGTGTGTCTGTCCGTCTGGTTATATGTGTGTCTGTACGTCTGTCTATCCGTCCGTCTGTCCTTATGTGTGTCTGTCTGTCTGTCTATATGTGTGTCTGTCCGTCTGTCCATCCGTCCGTCCGTCTCTCTGTATGTGTGACTGTCCGTCCGTCTGTATGTTTGTCTGTCCGTTTGTCCGTATGTGTCTATCCGTCTGTCCATTCGTCTGTCTGATGTATGTGTGTCTGTCTGTCTGTCCGTTTGTATGTTTGTCTGTCAGTCCGATGCTTCAAAAAGGGATATAGAAACATGTCCAATGCTTCAAATAGGGACATACAAACATGTCCAATGTTTCAAAAAGGGACATACAAACATGTCCAATCCTTCAAAACTGGACATAGAAACATGTCCAATGTTTCAAAAAGGGACATACAAACATGTCCAATGCATCAAAGAGGGACATACAAACATGTCTAATGCTGCAAAAAGGGACATACAAACATGTCTAATGCTGCAAAAAGGGACATACAAACATGTCCAATGCTGCAAAAAGGGACATACAAACATGTCCAATGCATCAAAGAGGGACATACAAACATGTCCAATGCATCAAAAAGGGACATACAAACATGTCCAATGCTTCAAAAAGGGACATACAAACATGTCAAATGCATCAAAGAGGGACATACAAACATGTCCACTGCATCAAAAGACGGGTGGACACATGGGCGGATAGCAGGGCGGAAGACGGGCGGATAGACAGGCGGACAGCAGGGCGGAAGACAGGCGAATATAAGGGCAGAGAGACGGGCAGATAGGTGGACAGGCGGACAGATGGGCGGACAGACGGGCGGAAGATGGGCAAGCAGACAGGCAGAGAGACGGGCAGAGAGACGGACAGACAGATGGGCGGATGTATTTGCAGATAAACGGGCGGACAGACAGGCTTACAGGCGGGAAGATAGAAGGGCGGACAGACGGGCGAAAAGATGGCCGGATAGGCGGGTGCAAGACGGGTGGAAGATGAGCGGACAGACGGGCGGAAAGAAGGTCGGATAGGCGGATGGAACACGGGCAAGAGACGGGCGGACAGACGGGGGGAAAGAAGATCGGATAGGCGGGTGGAAGACGGGCAAAAGACGGGCGGACAGGGCGGATAGACAGGCGGATAGACAGGCGGAAGAGGGGTGGAAGACGGCCGCAATACGGGCGGACAGACGGCTGGAATACGGGCTAACAGATGGGCGGACAGACCGGCAGACAGACGGTCGGACAGACGGGATAACAGACGGGCAGACAGACAGACGGACAGACGGGCAGATAGACGGGCGGAAGATGGGCGGATAAATGGGAGGTTAGATGCGTGTTACAGACGGGTGGATAGGCGGGCGTACAGACGGGCGGACGGACGGATGGACAGACGAGCCGACAGACGGGCGGACAGATGGGCTATCAGACGGGCGGATGTACGGGCGGATACACAGGCAGACAGACTGGCACACATGCGGGTGGATAGACAGGTGGATAGACGGGTGGATAGACGGACGGACCGGCGGGTGGATAGACGTTCGGACAGACGGTTGGATAAATAAGTGGGTAGTCGGGTGGACAGGGGGGTGGACAGACGGGCCGACAGTTGTGTAGACAGACGGGCGGATAGATGGGTGGATAGGCGGGCAGACAGACGGGACAAACATGTCCAATGCATTAAAGAGGGACTTCCAAACATGTCCAATGGATCAAAGAGGGACATACAAACATGTCCATTGCCTGAAAGAGATTGACATACAAACATGTACAATACCTGAAAGAGATTGACATACAAACATGCCCATTGCTTCAAAGAGGGACGTACAAACGAGTACAATGCATCACAGGGTGACACAAAAATGTCCAATGCATCACAGGGTGACATACAAAAATGTCCAATGCATCAAAAAGGGACATACAAACATGTCCAATGCATCAAAAAGGGACATACAAACATGCCCATTGCTTCAAAGGGGGACGTACAAACATGTCCAATGCATCAAAAAGGGACATACAAACATGCCCATTGCTTCAAAGGGGGACATACAAACATGTCCAATGCATCAAAAAGGGACATACAAACATGTCCAATGCATGAAAAAGGGGGGCATACAAACATGTCCAATGAATGTAAGAGAGGGACATACAAACATGTCCAATGCATCAAATGGAGACATACAAACATGTCCAATGCATCAAAGAGGAACATACAAACATGTCCAATCTATCAAAGGGTGGAAGACGGGTGGACAGACGGTCGTATAGAAGGGTGGAAGACGAGCGGATAGGTGGACAGACGGGCAGATAGACGGGCGGACAGGCAGACAGATTAGCGGACAGACGGGCGGACAGAGGGGCAGACAGACGGGCGGACAGACGGACAGAGAGACGGGCAGAGAGACGGGCAGACAGATGGGCGGATGTACTTGCAGATAAACGGGCGGATGTACTTGCAGATAAACGGGCGGATGTACTTGCAGATAAACGGGCGGACAGACAGGCGGATAGACGGGCTTACAGGCGGGAAGATAGAAGGGCGGACAGACAGGCGGAAGACCGGCTGATAGACGGGCGGTATGTGTGTCTGTCCGTCTGACTGTATGTGTCTGTCCGTCTGTCTGTATGTGTGTATGTCCGTCTGTCCATCAGTCCGTCTGACTGTATGTGTGTTGTCCATCTGTCCATCCATCCGTCTGTCCTGATGAATGTCTGTCCATCCGTCTGTGTGTGTGTGTCTGTCCATCTGTCTGTTTGTGTGTCTGTCCGTTTCTCCATCCGTCCATTTGTCTGTATGTGTGTCTGTCTGTTTGTATGTGTGTCTGTCTGTCTGTATATGTGTCTGTCCATCTGTCCATCCGTCCATCTGTCTGTATGTGTGTCTGTCAATCTGTCTATCCATCCGTCTCTGTGTGTCTGTCTTTCTGTATGTGTGTCTGTCCGTCCGTCTGTAGGTGTGTCTGTCCATCTCTCTCTTTGTGTGTCAGTCCGTCTCTCCATCCGACCGTCTGTCTGTATGTTTATCCGTCTGTCCATCCGTCCGTCTGTTTGTATGTGTGTCTGTCCGTTTGTCCGTATGTGTGTCTAACCGTCTGTCTGTATGTGTGTCTGTCCGTCTGTCTGTATGTGTGACTGTCCGTCTGTCCATCTGTCCGTCTGATAGTATGTGTGTCTGTCCCTCAGTCTGTATGTGTCTGTCCGCGTGTCTCTATGTGTGTCTATCTGTCAGTCTGTATGTGTGTCTGTCCGTCTGTCTGTATGTCTGTCTGTCCGTCTGTCTGTATGTGTGACTGTCCGTCTGTCTGTATGGGTGACTGTCCGTCTGTGCGTCCGTCCGTCTGAAAGTATCTGAGTCTGTCCGTCTGTCTGTATGTGTCTGTCCGCGTGTCTCTATGTGTGTCTATCTGTCCGTCTGTATGTGTGTCTGTCCGTTTGTCCGTATGTGTGTCTATCCGTCTGTCTGTATGTGTGTCTGTCCATCTGTCTGTATGTGCGTCTGTCCGTCTGTATGTGTGTCTGTCCATCTGTCTGTATGTTGCCTGTCCGTCTGTCCATCCGTCTGTCTGTATGTGCGTCTGTCCGTCTGTCCGTCTGTCTGTATGTGTACCTGTCTGTACGTATGTCTGTTCGACTGTCCATTAGTCCGTCTGTCTGTATTTGTGTCTGTCTGTCCGTCTGTATGTGTGTCTGTCTGTCTGTCCATCCATCTGTATATATGTGTATCTGTCCGTCCGTCTCTATGTGTGTCTGTCCGTCTGTCTGTATGTGTGTCTTGTCCGTCTGTCCATCCGTCCGTCTGTCTGTATGTGTGTCAGTCCGTCTGTCTCTACGTGTATGTGTGTCTGTCCGTCAGTACGTATGTGTGTCTGTCGGTTTGTCCATTCATCCGTCTGTATATGTGTCTGTCCGACTGTCTGTATGTGTGTCTGTCCGTCTGTCCATCCGTCCGTCTGTCTGTATGTGTGTCAGTCCGTCTGTCTGTATGTGTGTCTGTCCGTCAGTACGTATGTGTGTCCGTCTGTCTGTATGTGTGCTTGTCCTTTGTCCATCCGTGCGTCTGTCTGTCTGCATGTGTGTTTGTCCTTCTGTCCATCCATCCGTCTGTCTGTATGTGTGTTTGTCCTTCTGTCCATCCGTCCGTCTGTCTGTATGTGTGTCTGTCTGTCTGTATGTATGTGTGTTTGTCCTGTCCATCTGTCCGTCTGTCTGTCTGTATATGTGTATGTCCGTCTGTCCATCCGTCCGTCTGTCCTTATGTGTGTCAGTCCGTCTGTCTCTACGTGTATGTGTGTCTGTCCGTCAGTACGTATGTGTGTCTGTCGGTTTGTCCATTCATCCGTCTGTATATGTGTCTGTCCGACTGTCTGTATGTGTGTCTGTCCGTCTGTCCATCCGTCCGTCTGTCTGTATGTGTGTCAGTCCGTCTGTCTGTATGTGTGTCTGTCCGTCTGTCCGTCCGTCCGTCTGAAAGTATCTGAGTCTGTCCGTCTGTCTGTATGTGTCTGTCCGCGTGTCTCTATGTGTGTCTATCTGTCCGTCTGTATGTGTGTCTGTCCGTTTGTCCTTATGTGTGTCTATCCGTCTGCTTGTATGTGTGTCTGTCCGTCTGTATGTGTGTCTGTCCATCTGTCTGTATTTGCGTCTGTCCGTCTGTATGTGTGTCTGTCCATCTGTCTGTATGTTGCCTGTCCGTCTGTCCGTCTGTCCATCCGTCTGTCTGTATGTGTCTGTCCGTCTGTCCGTCTGTCTGTAGTGTACCTGTCTGTCCATCTGTATGTATGTCTGTTCGTCTGTCCATTAGTCCGTCTGTCTATTTGTGTCTGTCCGTCCGTCTGTATGTGTGTCTGTCTGTTTGTCCATCCATCCGTCCATCTGTATGTATGTGTATCTGTCCGTCCGTCTGCCATGTGTGTCTGTCCGTCCGTCTCTATGTGTGTCTGTCCGTCTGTCTGTATGTGTGTCTGTCCGTCTGTCCATCCGTTCGTCTGTCTGTATGTGTATCAGTCCGTCTGTCTGTATGTGTATGTGTGTCTGTCCGTCAGTACGTATGTGTGTCTGTCGGTTTGTCCATTCATCCGTCTGTATATGTGTCTGTCCGACTGTCTGTATGTGTCTCTGTCCATCTGTCCATCCGTTCGTCCGTCTGTCTGTAGGTGTGTCAGTCCGTCTGTCTCTCTGTATGTTTGTCTGTCCGTCTTTCTGTATGGGTGACTGTCCGTCTGTTCGTCCGTCCGTCTGAAAGTATCTGAGTCTGTCCGTCTGTCTGTAGATGTGTCTGTCCTTCTGTCTGTATGTGTGTTTGTCCTGTCCATCCGTCCGTCTGTCTGTATGTGTGTTTGTCCTTCTGTCCACCCGTCCGTCTGTCTGTATGTGTGTCTGTCTGTATGTATGTGTGTTTGTCCTGTCCATCTGTCCGTCTGTCTGTCTGTATATGTGTATGTCCGTCTGTCCATCCGTCCGTCTGTCCTTATGTGTGTCTTTATGTCCGTCTGTATGTGTGTCTGTCCGTCTCTCCATCCGTCCGTCTGTCTATATTGTGTCTGTCCGTCCGTCTGTATGTGTGTCTGTGTGTTTGTCTGTATGTGTGTCTGTCCGTCCGTCTACATGTGTGTCTGTGTTTGTCTGTATGTGTGTCTGTCCGTCTGTCTCTATCTGTGTCTGTTTGTATGTGTGTCTGTCCGTCTGTTTGTATGTGTGTCTGTCTGTTTGTATGTGTGTCTGTCTGTTTGTATGTGTGTCTGTCTGTTTGTATGTGTGTCTGTCCGTCCATCTGTATGTATGTCTGTCCGTCTGTCCATCCCTCCGTCTGTTTGTATCTATCTGTCCATTTGTCTGTATGTGTGTCTGTCCGTCTGTCTGTATGTGTGTCTGTCTGTATATCTGTGTTTGTCCGTCTGTATATGTATCTGTCTGTCTGTCTGTATGTCTGTCCGTCTGTCCATCCGTCCGTCTGTCTGTCTGTCTGTCCGTCTGTATGTGTGTCTGTCTGTATGTGTGCGTCTATTAGTCCGTCCGTCTGTCTGTATGTGTCCGTCTCTACATCTGTACGTCTGTCTGTGTCTGTCTGTTTGTCTGTATTTGTGTCTGTCCGTCTGTCCATCCGTCCGTCTGTATGTGTGTCTGTCCGTCCGTCTGTTTGTGTGTCTGTCCGTCTGTCCATCCGTCCGTCTGTCTGTATGTGTGTTTGTCCGTCTGTCCATCCGTCCGTCTGTCTGAATGTGTGTCTGTGTGTCTATGTGTGTCTGTCCGTCCGTCTGTATGTGTCTGTCCGTTTGTCCGTATTTGTGTCTGTCCGTCTGTCTGTATGCATGTCTGTCCGTCTGTCCGTATGTGTCTGTCCGTCAGTATATATGTGTCTGTCCGTCTGTCCATTCGTCCGTCTGTCTGTATGTGTGTCTGTCCGTCTGTCTGTATGTCTTGTCTGTCCGTCTTTCCATCCGTCTGTCTGTATGTATGTGTGTCTGTCCATCTGTCCCATCCGTCCGTCTATCTGTATGTGTAACTGTCCGTCTGTGCATTCGTCCATCTGTATGAATATCTGTCCGTCCGTCTGTATGTATGTTTGTCAGTCCGTCTGTCTGTATGTGTCTGTCCATCCGTCTGTATGTGTGTTTGTCCGTCTGTGTGTATGTGTGTCTGTAAGACTCTCTGTATGTGTCTGTCCGTCTGTCCATCTGTCTGTCTGTATGTGTGTCTGTCCGTCTGTCTGTATGTGTGTGTGTCCATCTGTCTCTATGTGTGTCTGTCCGTCTGTACATCCGTCCGTCTGTCTGTACATGTGACTGTCTGTCTATCTGTATGTGCGTCTGTCCGTCTGTCTGTATGTGTGTGTGTCCATCTGTATGTGTGTCTGTCCGTCTGTACATCCGTCTGTCTGTCTGTACATGTGACTGTCCGTCTATCTGTATGTGCGTCTGTCCGTACGTCTATACGTGTGTCCGTCTGTCTGTATGTGTGTCTGTCCGTCCGTCTGTATGTGTGTCTGTCCGTCTTTCCGTCTGTCCATCTGTCTGTCTGTCTGTATGTTAGTTTCTCCGTCTATCTGTATATATTTCTGTCCGTCCGTTCGTCTGTATGTGTGTCTGTCCATCTCTCTGTATGTGTGTATGTCCATCTGTCTGTATGTGTGTCTCTCCGTTTGTCCGTATTTGTATCTGTCCGTCTGTCTGTGTGTCTGTCTGTCTGTCTGTCTGTATGTGTGGCTGTCCGTCAGTATATATGTGTCTGTCCGTCTGTCCATTCGTCCGTCTCTCTGTATGTGTGTCTGTCCGTCTCTATGTATGTGTGTCTGTCCGTCTGTCTGTATGTATATCTGTCCGTCCGTCGGAATGTATGTTTGTCAGTCCGTCTGTCTGTATGTGTCTCTGTCCATCCGTCTGCATGTGTGTTTGTCCGTCTGTGTGTATGTGTGTCTGTAAGACTATCTGTATGTGTGTCTGTCCGTCTGTCCATCTGTCTGTCTGTCCGTCTGTCCATCTGTCTGTCTGTATGTGTGTTTGTCCGTCTGTCTGTATGTGTGTCTGTCCGTCAGTATGTATACGTGTCTCTCCGTCTGTCCATTCGTCCGTCTGTCTGTATGTGTGTCTGTCCGTCTGTCTGTATGTGTGACTGTCCGTCTGTCCATCCGTCCATCTGAAAGTATCTGTCTGTCCGTCTGTATGTGTCTATCCGTCTATATGTATGTGTGTCTGTCCGTCTGTCTATGTGTGTCTGTCCGTCTGTCTGTATGTGTTCCAGTTTGTCCGTCTGTATGTGTGTCTGTCCGTTTGTCCATTAGTCCGTCTGTCTCTGTGTCTGTCCGTCCGTCTGTATTTATGTCTGTCCGTCTCTCTGTATGTGTGTCTATCCGTCTGTCCCTCTGTTCATCCGTCCGTCCATCTGTATGTGCGTCAGTCCGTCTGTCTATCTGTCTGTCTGTGTGTATGTGTGTCTGTCCGTCCGTCTGTATGTGTGACTATCCGCGTCAGTAGGTGCTGTTGTATGTGTGTCTGTCCGGCTGTCCATCCTTCCGTCTGTCTGTACCTGTGTCTGTCCGTCCGTCTGTATGTGTGTCTTTCTATTTGTCTGTATGTGTGTCTGTCCATCCGTCTGTATGTGTGTCTGTGTTCGTTCGTTCTTTGATTTAACGTCTTTTCACTATAATGCTGTAAGACTCTCTGTATGTGTGTCTGTGTGTTTGTCTGTATGTGTGTCTGTGTGTTTCTCTGTATGTGTGTCTTCCGTCTGTCTGTATTGTGCGGGTCTGTCCTCGTCGTCGCCGTCTGTATGTGTGTCTGTGTGTTTGTCTGTATGTGTGTCAGTCCGTCTGTCTGTATGTGTGTCTGTCCGTCTGGCTGTATGTGTGTCTGTACGTCTCTCTATCCGTCCGTCTGTCCTTATGTGTGTCTGTCTGTCTGTCTATATGTGTGTCTGTCCGTCTGTCCATCCGTCCGTCCGTCTCTCTGTATGTGTGACTGTCCGTCCGTCTGTATGTTTGTCTGTCCGTTTGTCCGTATTGTGTCTATCCGTCTGTCCATTCGTCCGTGTGATGTATGTGTGTCTGTCTGTTGTTTTTGTCTGTCAGTCCGATGCTTCAAAAAGGGACATAGAAACATGTCCAATGCTTCAAATAGAGGACATACAAACGTCCAATGTTTCAAAAAGGGACATACAAACATGTCCAACCTTCAAAACTGGACATAGAAACATGTCCAATGTTATCAAAAAGGGACATACAAAACATGTCCAATGTTCAAAAAGGGACATACAAACATGTCCAAAACCCTAAAAGGGACATACAAACATGTCCAACGCATCAAAAGGGACATACAAACATGTGCAATGCATGAAAGAGAGGGACATACAAACATGTCCAATATAAAGGACATACAAGCATGTCCTAATGCATTAAAGAGGGACACACAAACTTGTCCAATGCATCAAAAGAGGATATACAACATGTCCAATGCATCAAAGAGTGATATACAAACATGTCCAATGCATCAAAGAGTGATATACAAACATGTCCAATGCATCAAAGAGTGATTACAAACATGTCCAATGCATCAAAAGGGACTACCAAACTGTCCAATGCATCAAAAGGGACACAAACTGTCCAATGCATCAAAAGGGACTACAAACATGTCCAATGCATCAAAAAGGGACTACAAACATGTCTAATGCATTCAAAAGGGACATACAAACATGTCCAATGAATGAAGGAGAGGGACATACAACATTTCAAATGCATCAAAGGGTGGAAGACGGGCTGACAGACAGGCGGATAGCAGGGCGGAAGACAGGCGAATAGAAGGGCGGACAGACGGGCAGATAGAAAGGTGGACAGGCGGACAGATGGGCGGACAGACGGGCGGAAGACGGGAAGACGGGCAGACAGACGTGTCATAGGTCCCTTCTTTCCCTTTTCCATTTCAAGACCGTGCCAGCGCATAGGGTTTTGCACAGGCTCAGGGAGTCTGTCAGATCATTGCTGGCAGATTTGGGAGGAGCGCATATGGAATTGTCCGAGTGCGGTGAATCTCTCCTGAACAAACTCCAAACTCCACATTAAGAAGACCGGTAGTTATTGTTATTTTGTTTTAAGCCCAGCCGACTGCACACATCCCTTTCAGGGCTATAACCGTTTCAAACCCTACACAATACTTCAACAGGAATAAGAAGGAAAAGAAAATTAAGTACATACATCAATGCATTCGCGCACATAATCTAAGGAGATGCTCCCGGCGTTGACCACTCCGTCCAGTTTATCGCACAGGGGATTTAGAAAAACATACCTGAATACAAACATAACTAAGGACACTAAAACATGATATATACAAACGGGCCTTAATTTCCTAAAATGGCTTCCGCACATCTCACTTCCTTGGAGCAAAATATGCACTTAATACATGTACCCATTATCGCTCCTACAAGAAAGCAGTTAAGACTTTATCGAACACATACAGGTTGTATGGACCAGCAAGGCAGAAAATGATAGGAAGAAATGACTGAAAGCAAAGGAGGAAAAAAGAAACAAGAGAGTGACAGAAAAGAAATTTTCTTGCACAGAATTTTCCAGAAGATGGGGATACTATTCATACCGAAAGAGCCCCCGGGATCCCCACGGAGGTAGAACTAGTTATTTTTACCTTCTGTCTCCAAAGTCGCACCGATACAGAATGCAATGGTAAATCGACAGCAAACTTTCGATTCGAAGTAGATGTTAAAGGTGGTGGACGAACTTTTTCTGATATAAGTAAACCAATCTTGATCGTGTGTGTGTGCGTGTGTGTGTGTGGCCATGGTAAAAACATCTCCCTCTGATATTATTCTCTGTGACTACATTGTTGATGTCTACTTTTTACAAAGCAAAAACAAATGATTGAAAAAAAAAAGGTCAGACTTTCGATTCGAAGCAATGTGAACGGTGGTGGACGGAACTATTTCTGACATCAAGTAAATCTATCTCGAGCGCGTGTGTGTGTGCCACGCAAAAAACAACCCCCTCTGATATTATTTTCTGTGACTAAATTGTTGATGTCTGCTTCTTACAAAGCAAAATCAAATGATTAAAAAAAGAAAGATCAAGATTTTCGATTCGAAGCAAATGTGAACGGTGGTGGACGGAACTATTTCTGACATGACATGAAGTAAAACTTGTTATCTTGAGCGTGTATGTGCGTGTGCCATGGCAAAAACAGCACCCATTCTGATATTATTTTCTGTGGCTACATTGTTGATGTCTGCTCCTTTCAAAGCAAAAACAAACGATAAGAAAAAGGTAATGACTTTCGATTCGAAGCAAATATGAACGGTGGTGGACGGAACTATTTTTGACATCAATGATATTATTTTCTGTGACTAAATTGTTGATGTCTGCTTCTTACAAAGCAAAACCAAATGATCAAGAAAAGAAATCAAGATTTTCGATTCGAAGCAAATGTGAACGGTGGTGGACGGAACTATTTTTGACATCAAGTAAAACTATCTTCGAGCGCGCGTGTGTGTGCGCGCCATGGGCAAAAACAGCTCCGCTCTGATATTATTTTCTGTGACTATATTGCTGAAGTCTGCTTCTTACAAAACAAAAAACAAACGATTAAAAAAAAAAGGGTCATGACTTTCGATTCGAAGCGTAAACGATGGTGGACGGAGCTATTTCTGGCATCAAGTAAATCTATCTTTAGGGCGTGTGGTGTGTGTGTGTGCCATTGCAAAAACAGCTCCTCTCTGATGTTATTTTCTGTGACTTTATTGTTGATTTCTGCTTGTTACACAGCAAAAACAAACGATTAAAAAAAGGGGGTTAAAAAATGCTTTCGCCCCCCACCCCCTTACCCACTGATCGGATCTATTGTCGGGACTATGTATACGGTTTTCATGACGATAAAATAATCAGATGTGATATGACTGACCAGCTTTTGTGTCGACGACGCTGCATCGTTTGGCCCATGCCAGCTGTAGGACTGATGCAATCACTCAGTGTGGAATTTACGGTACCCCTGTCAATAAAACGTGATTCATTTATCAACGACTATCATTTATATGATAGGTATATATATATGTTTACAACCTGGACATTGGACTCTTATCACCATAATCATGTTCATGTTGCCATAAAACTTGGCAACGTAATCAGTTCACTGCAGCACGGTAAAAGCGCCTTTCCCCTCAACGAGAAAAATAAACAGCAGTCGACTAATGAAAAAGCCTTCCACACTTCACCCCTATCAATCTAATCGTGCATGCTCGCAGCTCCAGCAGTTTATCGGGCCAGTTGTTTACTCTCACACTATCTAGTTAAGACAGCAAAATTGTACGCGCCGTGGTGCTTCTTGTAATCTTTCAGTTTTACACTCTCAGTATCAAAAACTGAAGTAATCATAAAAGCTACGAAAATTAATGTCAGGTCTGGTTGGTTATTGGATACATGACAAAACCTCACGCGAGAGTGTAAGTACAAGTCAATAACTACGTGAAACGAAAAACAAAGGGGGAAAAAGTGAAGTAGTAAAATGTTTTACTCCTAAGAAAATGTACCGAAGAAAACGTCTTCGATCACACACCCATCATCGTTATAAACGTTTTCCCCCTAACAAAAAACAAAAACAAAAAAAAAACAATAAAAAAAATGGGGGAAGGGGGTCTTTGGACGCGCACATTGGTCGGGATTTTCCCTAGTCTGTTTTTTTGTGTTTTTTTCGCAACAAAAATCCTTCATTCTCGCAGCGTCTTCTCCATCTCTTCTCCCTTCCTCACACTCCCCTTTCTGAAAGTTAGTCCGTCCTGTGTTTGCGAAAAAAAAAAAAAAAAAAAAGAAATGGGGGTGGGGTGGATGGGGGGAACAAGTTAACACCCGTGTCTTGTGGAGAAATAAGTCGAATCCCATGCCTTGTGGAGAAATAAACGGAATCGCGTGTCTTGTGGAGAAATAAGTCGAACCCCATGTCTTGTGGAGAAATAATTTGAATCCCATGTCTTGAAGTGGAGAAATAAAATTAATCCTTTTCTTGTGGAGAAATAATATGAATCTCGTGTCTTGGAGACAATAATTCGTTAAATCCCGTGTCTTCAGGAAAAAAAATGCCCTTCAAGCTCTTGTCTTCACCGGGAAAAAAATAACGGACACGATGAAGATAACACAGATAAAACAACGGATGCCAGGCAAGCTAAACGGACAATGACACAAGAGGCGAAGAAAAAACTGGAAAAATAAACACTAACAACCGACGACATAACAAACTTATGTTGCTATGTTTTGTAATAAGACTTTTCAGTAATTTTACACGTAATACAATCAGTGATTAATTAAAACCTTGGCGTTCTACTCGGCTGGTTCATTGCATCTTATTGTTGTTTAAAGCCCTGCCGACTGCGTAGAGCCATATCAGGGCTATAACCGCTTCAAATCATACAAAAATTCAACAACAAGAAAGAAAAAGAAAAAAAAAGAAAAGAAAAGTAAGAACACATCAATGCAATCGCGCACATAATCTAAGGACATGCCCTTACCGTTGACCATTCCATCCAATTTATCGCACAGGGGATTTTAAAAACACACCTGAATACAAAGTTAAGCATACATAAGGACGCCAAACATATATAAAAACGGGCATAATTTACCTAAAATTGCTTCCGCATATCTCACCTCCCTAGAGCCAAAAATACACTTGATGCATGTACCCAATTATCAATCCTATGAAAACGTACGTAAGACTTTATCGAAAGCATGCAGGTGAATAGACCAGCAAGGCAGAAAATGAGAGGAAGAAATGACAGAAAGCAAAGAAACAAGGCAGAAACAAAGAGAGTGACAAGAAAAGAGGAAATTTCTAGCACAGAATTTCCAGAAGGTGATGATACTGTTTGTACTGAAAGAGCCCCCGGCATCCCCACAACATCACTAACAATAAATACAGACTTAATACGGTCAGTCATAAATGACAACCCTGTCCTTCTATTATTTTATTCGGCTGGTTTATTGTATCTACAGCATGACTAACATAAATATAGTCTTGATACGGTCAGTCATTAATGAGAACCCTGGCCTTTTACTGTTTTACTCGGCTACTTCATTGCATCTGCATCATTACTAACAATAAATACAGACTTAATACGATCAGTAATAAATGACAACTCTGTCCTTTCACTTTACTCGGCTGGTTTATTACATCTACAGCATCACTAACAATAAATACAGACTTAATACGATCAGTCATAAATGACAACTCTGTCCTTCTATTCTTTTACTCGGCTGGTTTATTGTATATACAGAATCACTAACAATAAATGATTATAGACTTAAGCCAGTTTGTAAGGTGATTTTTCTGAATTTTTTGTGGTTTTTCAATATTTGCCATAATACTACTTTATTATGTATATTTCCGATATTTAGCACCAAAGAGACAAAGTAAAGGTGATAAAATTATTCTTTTGCATGTTTTCTAACCTATATGCAATGTTCGTTTACAAAATTATCATCTCATTAAATAGCACAACAACAACAAAAATGAAATGCAAAGCCTGAAGTGAAGGCTGCAAGGAGGAAAAGAACTTTTGAAGCTGTTGAGTTAGTAGAAGAAACTGATGAATTCTACTTGGCAGGTGCCCATGAACAGCCTTGGTGAGTTATGCATGCTAAAGTCAAATTTTACTTATTTTTGCTCGTTTTTAAACTTTAAATGCCGTTTTCTGGGTTTCAGCGTTTTCGGACAGTGTAGCTACTAATGTCAGCATAAAATCCACAATTTTGATCAAAATGACTTGAAATTTTCTGCACAGACTCAGGACATGTTTGGCTTTAAAATGAACTATTATTAAAGGTGTCTGATATGTGGAAAGTGTTGACAGATTTTCACTTTTCATCTTATTCACATTTGTGGTGTGGTCCTATGAAATGAGATAGAGACTTGGTTTTATTCTGTTCTGTGCATCTGTTTGTGCTTAATCACTGTGCAAAGTTTTAAGTCATAGGATTAAAAACTGAAAAAATTATGGTGACATCGAATAAGACACATATTTTGCGACAGCGCTTCGTGTTATCCAATATAAATTTTTAAAAAAAAAATATTTAGGTACATGTTACAAGTTTTTTGTTCATTGTACCTAAAAGTGTGATAATTAAACTAGATCTATTATATAACCAAAAATCAACAAAATCGGTGTATATTTAGAATTTAAAGACTTAAAAAGAAAATGAAGAAAAATCGCTGGAAATCATCTTACAAGCTGGCTTACTTATTACGATCAGTCATAAATGACAACTGTCGTTTTGTTCTTTTACTCGGCTGGTTTATTACATCTACATCATGACTAACAATAAATAATTATAGATTTAAAACGATCAGTCATAAATGACAACTTGGTCCTTCTATTCTTTTACTTGGCTAGTTCGTTGCATCTACAGCATCACTATCAAACGGGAAAACAACCTTTCAAAAAAAAGAAAGAAGAAAAAAAAAAACAGCAACATCGAAGAAACTGTCCCGATTCCTCAAAACCAGCAACCACTTACCTCGTCTTTCTCCACGTCTCCAATTCATCTGACCCGTGCGTTCTTCTTCTTCTTCAGTGGAATTAACGTCCCAGCGTCATAACGATTAGGAACTGTGGTAAGATGAATCTTGTCATATAGTTAAAGAAGATAAGCGATGTCTTATGCCGTGCGCTCGATTACCCGGACAACCTGAATCAGCAGGATCTGTGTCTTCATGTGACTGAGTCTCAGTTTCTCAAGACGACTTCTCCGCGCTCGGAACGACTTCCATATGCGCTAACCACACACAAAAGTGATGGTGATCGTGGTACATGCCTAAAGGCATAACCCCCGTAAGCTTGGCCATGAGTGGGAGGAGGGACAATTTGTCGCGTCATGACAAACTTAATGAGGTCATACAAGCCTGAGACGAACCTGCTCAAGTGGGCAGGCACAGTCCCTACAATCGGCGACTAATCACCTACAGTGGCAGAGAAAGTCTATAAACAAATCTGTGAACAATCACCGAGTTTATACAGGAAAAGTCCATAATATCGGTCTGTCCCTTGCTCTATTGTTGGTCAGTCCTTTTGTTCGTTTGTCTTGTGTTTACACTTACCAACCGTGCGTCGTTCGGTCGGTTAGTTCGAGTGGGTTTCGATAATAGCCGACGACGAAGTTACGTCGTTCGTTCGGTCGGTTCGAGTGGTTTTGGACAGTAGCCGACGACGTAACGGGGTGGCGTTCACACCTGGCTGAGGAATTTAACAAATAGCTGCGACTTTGTGCAATGTCAACATACCGTGCCCTTTCTTCCCACCCCACACGCCACCTCTTATCTTGTGTGCCATTGTTCCGATTTCAAGTGGTCAACTGTTTGCACAGATGTGCCCTTTCGTAGACTAGGCCTTTCTTAATCAAAATCACACCATCAGAATCCGAGGAGCGAGGTTGGTTGATTGATTCAAGTTTCACGTTGACACTCACCCAAAGCGCATGATGCTAAGAGACTGGTGAGAAATAGAGAGACAGACAGACAGAGAGACAGACAGACAGACAGAGAGGAGCGAGGTTTGTTGATTGATTCACGTTTCACGTTGACACTCACCCAACGCGCATGATGCTATGAGACTGGTGTGAGAGAGAGAGACAGAGAGACAGAGAGAGACAGAGACAGAGAGAGAGACAGAGAGTGAGAGACACAGAGACAGAGACAGAGAGAGACACAGAGAGAGTGAGAGACAGACAGAGAGAGAGCAGAACAGAGAGAGAGACAGAGACACAGAGAGAGACAGCGAGAGACAGACAGAGAGAGAGACACAGAGAGAGACAGAGAAAGAGAGAGCGAGACAGTTCCATTTAGGATTGAGACTGCATGACAGAGCTGTACTCTACGTTTACTATCATATTATATCCTGGTGTCAACCAGCCACAGAGATACGACCGTTCCCAGATATTTAAACCCTTCAATTGTCGTAATGTTGTGCCATCTGCCGTTATTTTGCATGAGGGGTTTTCGGTCCTCCACAGTAGTGTTACAGATTACCACGAACCCAGTCCTCCAGCTAATTCACAGCTTCAGCCCTCTCTGCCTCTGCTATTTCTATTTCTAGTATATTCACAAGACTTTGTAGATCTTTTTCATTTTCTCCAACTAGAACGGTGTTGTCCGCACAACTATGACTGCCTAACATTTTCCTTCAACAGATACACCCGGGCATTCTTCCGGGTTCCTCACGATGTAAAGTGAAAACAAATCTGGTGTCAGCACACTCCTGCCCAACTCTTCTTTTGATATTTTTGGAAAGATCCTCACTGTCAGCAACGTCCCCCAGAGCACTGAATTTGTTTTGAACATATACGTTAGATTTTGTACGAGTCGATACATCTATTTTTAGAAGTCTAAGATTTAGTTTCATATTGCTTTTGATTTGTTTTTCTTTTCTTTAGTTTCAGCCTAAATCTTCCCATTACAGGATTGTGGTCACTGTTGCATTCTGAGCCTGGTAATGTTTTTGGCTAGCAATAAAGAATTTATATATCTTTTATTTATGAGGATGTGATCAATTTGATTTCTTGTGCTGTCTCCTAGATTCATCCATGTCCATTTTCTACTGTTAGGTTGCTCAAACACGTTCCCTATTATAAATTCATTTACTTGTGCCCACTCAACTTTCTCTCCCCCCCCCCCCACCCTTTCATTTCGTGCGCCCAGACCATGAGGACCAACTATGTCATATCCTTTTTCCTGTCCCACTTCAGTATTAAAATCTCCTATTAATCTCCTATTATTATTGTAATGTCCTGTGATTTTACGCTGAGCCTTGGCTGTCTCTAATTCTTCTTAGAAATTGTCGATTTCGTTCTCAATACTTTCGGATGTTGGCGCATATACTTTGGTAATACTGATTTCAAACGGTTTGCAATTCAGTCTGACTAATAACATTCGGTCTGATATAACCCAGTATCCTTTAACAGACTTTGACATGTCACCGTGGGCTGGTTGGTGCTTTTCATAGAGCCATGGACTCAAGATCTGATATCTCGAGTTCAATCCCAGCCTGCAACATTAAAAACTGGTCTGTTGGCTGCCCATCTTAATGTTTCCATCATTCTGGTGGTGTCAGCTTAATGTTTCAAAAGTCCTTCCTCCTCCTTCCCCAATTTCAAGACCGTGCCAGTCCATAGGGTTTTGTGCAGGCTTAGGGAGTCTGCCAGATATTTCTTGGCAGATTTGGGTGGAGCACATATGGAATTGTCTGAGCGCAATGAACCCCTCTTGAACAAACTCCAAACTGACTTGTCACTATCCATTATGATGCTTACCCCTCTTTCATATTGTACCTACCAGAATATATACAATTTTGTGTTTCCCTGATGTTATGCCTGCTCCCTTCCTTCTCACCTCCCCTAGTCCTAAAATAATGATGTTAATCCTTTCTATCTCTATCCTGACATTTTCTAATTCTCCTTTTTGCAATAACGTTTTTTACATTCCAAGTTCCATTTTTTTTTTTTATATTTCTGAAACTGACTGCAGTTGCTTTATGACGATCGGGTGTCACCTGTGGAGCATGAGATTTCCAACACAAACAACAACAACAACAGAAAAAGGCACACACACTTAACACAAACAACAACAGAAAAAGGCACACACACTTAACACAAACAACAACAGAAAAAGGCACACACACTTAACACAAACAACAACAGAAAAAGGCACACACACTTAACACAAACAACAACAGAAAAAGGCACACACACTTAACACAAACAACAATAACAACAGAAAAAGGCACACACACTTAACACAAACAACATAACAACAGAAAAAGGCACACACACTTAACACAAATACATAACCACTTCTATGATGACAACATATGGACAGCAAATGTAAGACATACAGTGTTAAAGAAGCAACAGGAAGGAATTACAGAAAAGCACTTACTTCCATGTGTCCATGTGTCAAACGGCTGCTGGCGACTATGGCGCACTGCATTAGGATGTGGAGAAGGCAGGTCGCTTGTCTGCTGCAAAATCGGCTCTCTGATGGATGTTTCGTTCCGGACAACAAAATCTTGGCGGAGGGCTCAACTTTGACTCCGTTACCCTGGCGACAAAGACAAACCACAATACAGTCATTCTGACCATTGCATGGGTTTAAATCCACTACACAAGAAAAAATTAGTTTATTATGAAACCCTTCACACTCACACACACACACACACACACACACCCACACACACACACACACACACACACACACACACACACACACACACACACACACACACACACACAACACACGTTACAGTCAATAACGAAATAGAAACATGCACCTAATGGGAAAGTAAAGCAACTGAAGAGCACTTGCATGTAAGACAGGTGACTAGACGTCATATACTACTATTACTACTACTACTACTACTACTACTACTACTACTACTACTACTACTACTACCAACCGTGATTAGACAGCTGTCTCCAAGTTCACAGTGAAAACAACGAAAGGATAAGACACATCAGTGTCAGTTTTCTAAAGAATATTTCCGCCCTGGAATAAATTCTATCAATGAAAACAAAAACTGAATGATGAGCAACAAAATCCGCGGTACGTTCATTCTGTCATTGACCATCAAACAAACTCCATGCTAAGTACATAGACTTTGAAAACACACACACACACACACGCACACACACACATACATATAAAGAAAGAAAGAAAGAAAGAAAGAAAGAGAGAGAGAGAGAGAGAGAGAGAGAGAGGAGAGAGAGAGAGAGAGATGCACATACACACAGAAACACACAGAGGAACTGTGAAATAAATGTCAAGTATTCAATTCATTACCAATCATCAGCTGTCTCGTTACTGGTAACTTCAGCATTTCTTCAGACAGACTGTTATTTTCCTGAGCGGACTGATGTCTAATATCAGTCAGAGCCATGTCAAACATTTCATCAACAGATTTCAAGTTAGTTCACAATTTATAGAAAACACACAACTACGGCATGTCACAACAGTTAATGTAATAGTTAACAGGAATGTTGTTTTGAATTCGAATATCAATTACGGAAAGAATAATAAAAAAAAAATTAACTTAACCTGTCAAAACTCTCTCCCGTTAATCCTCGTCAGAACAGTTAATGTAATAGTTAACAGGAATGTTGTTTTGAATTCGAATATCAATCACGGAAAGAATAAAATTTAAAAAAATTAATTTAACCTGTCAAAACTCTCTCCCGTTAATCCTCGTCAGAACAGTTAATGTAATAGTTAACAGGAATGTTGTTTTGAATTCGAATATCAATCACGGAAAGAATAAAATTTAAAAAAATTAATTTAACCTGTCAAAACTCTCTCCCGTTAATCCTCGTCAGAACAGTTAATGTAATAGTTAACAGGAATGTTGCTTTAAATTCGAATATATTATCAAGTACAGAAAGAATAAAATAAAAAAAGAAATTACCTTAACCTGTCAACACTCTCTCCCGTTAACCCTCTCAGCTCGCTGACCGATCGCCGACTGACAAAGCTGACGAAATAAGTTTGACCTACTTGGAGGAGAAGATCTCCCTCTCAACCAATCAGAGTGTGTTTTGTATTCAGTGGGCAGCATCATGGGGTACTTAGATCACGAGACTGTTACGGGTTACCATCTGTGGCCATAATTACGCTACGATTGTGTATTAGTTCACACTTTCTCAGACAAGACTTAGGTTGGTTTAGACAAACACTTCAATGAAGTACTTGAGAGCTTTGACATTGCAACTCAAGTAGGGGCCTGCAGGGCGAAGCTTTACGACGTTTGTCTTTTTCCTGCTTCACAATGGAGGCAATGATGCTAGTAGCCCTGCATTAACAAGTGTGTGTATGTGTGTGTTTGTGTGTGTGTGTGTGTTTGTATGTGTGTATGTGTATGTGCGTGTGTGTGTGTATGTGTGTGTGTGCGTGTGTGTGTGTGTGCGTGTGTGTGTGTGTGTGTGTGTGTATGTGTGTGTGTTTGTATGTATGTGTGTGTATGTGTGTGTAAGTGTGTGTGTGTATGTGTGTGTATGTGTGTGTGTGTATGTGTGTGTGTATGTGTGTGTGCATGTGTGTGTATATATATGTGTGTGTGTGTGTATGTGTGTGTATGTGCGTGTGTGTATGTGTGTGTGTATGTGTATGTGTGTATGTGTGTGTGCATGTGTGTGTATGTGTGTGTGCATGTGTGTGTATGTGTGTGTGTATGTGTGTATGTGTGTGTGTGTATATGTGTGTGTGCGTGTGTATGTGTGTGTATGTGTGTATGTGTGTGTATATGTGTGTGTGCGTGTGTATGTGTGTGTATGTGTGTACGTGTGTGTATGTGTGTATATGTGTGTGCTTGTGTGTGTATGTGTGTGTGTCTGTATGTATGTGTGTGTGTGTATGTGTGTGTGTAAGTGTGTGTGTGTAAGTGTGTATGTGTGTGTGTATGTGTGTGTGTATGTGTGTATGTGTGTGTGTGTGCGTGTACGTACGTGCGCGCGTGCGAGTGCGTGCATGTCCGTGCATGCGTTTGTGTGTGTGAATGCATACGCGCGCGCGCGTGTGTGTATGTGTGTGTGTATGTGTGTGTGTGCGTGTGTATGTGTGTATGTGTGCGTGTGTAAGTGTATGTGTGTGTATGTATGTGTGTATGTGTGTGTGTCTGTATGTATGTGTGTGTATGTGTGTTATGTGTGTGTATGTATGTGTGTGTGTCTGTATGTATGTGTGTATGTGTGTGTGGTGGTGGTCTTTGATTTAATGTCTATTCACTAAAGTGATTTTAGACACACACACACAAAAAAAGGGGGTGGGGGTGATAAGAGGAGGGAAGAGAATATTTGAAAATTGTCAATTTTGAACTTGAGAAAAGATGATCCAGAAAACAACTGTTTTGAAGAGGGGAAGGTAAAACTAACAAATAATGTTACCATAATTAACGATTTAAACAAACAAACTAACAAACAAAATTG
>JAPXFY010000023.1:64205471-64270471 GCA_030674185.1 Monoplex corrugatus
CAAAAATCTTCTGACCAGCACCACAGGTGTCTGTATCTCTCGGGCCTGGTTGACGCCAGGATATGTTATGATAGTAAGCGTAGAGTACAGCCCTGTCACGCAGTCTCAGTCCTAGATGGAACTCCATAGTATCTTGATTATCATCCTCGTCGACATCATCATCACTGCATTATAAAAACTGTTCCAGTTTCTGTGGCCATTAAGGTGGCGTCGAAAATAATGGGACGAGAGAGAAAAAAAAAAGGTGAGCACAAATGTAACCTCCCTGAGAGTAATGATCCTCATTAAAAAAAAATAAAAAGAATAAAAATAGAAAAATTTTTTTTAAATATTTAAAAAAAAAAAAAAAAAAAACATCTTTACGGATCATTTGTGCTCTTGATTTTTTTTCGTCTGTTTTGTTTTTCTGTCCCATTTTCTACAACACCTCAATGGCCACATGAGCTAGTAGGACAGCTTTAACAGTGCTATGACGATGGGAATGATAATCACAATGCTTTTAGTCTTATTGCTGCTTGAAGCCCAGCCGACTGCCTGGAGCCAAATCAGTGCTATAAACGTTTCAGTATACACACAGTACTTCAACAGGAAAAAAAGGAGCAGAAAATTAAGTACATGTATCAATGCATTCGCACACATAATCTAAGGAGATACCCCTGGCGTTGACCACTTCGTCCAATTTATCGTACAGGGGATTTAAAAAACATACCTGGACACAAATTTAAACATAATTAAAGACAGTAATACATATATAAAAACAAGTCTACACTACCTGAAAAATTGCTTCAGCATACCTGATTTCCCTAGAGCCAAAAATGTACTTAATGAATTATATGTACCCAATTATCAATCCTAAGACAGGTGAATGGACCAGCAAGGCAGAAAATGATAGGAAGAAATGACAGAAAGCAAAAGAACAAGGTAGAAACAAAGAGTCACAGAAAAGAATAAATTTATACCATAGAATTTCCAGAAGGTGGGGATACTATTTATATTGCAAGAGCCCCCGGCGTCCCCACGGGGGGAAATCAATCATAATGCTATGGCGTTTCGTCTGGATTGAGACCGCGCGATCGGGGGGTGTACTCAGTTCGTACTGTCATGATGTATTTATTTATTCAGGTGTCAACCAGGCCCGACAGATAAAGACACTGCGGTGCTGGTCAAGAGATTTGAACACCATCGACCGTTTGGTAGATGAGACTCGACTGTGTGATCCCAGTCTTCCTAATGAGGCCACAGCACACTCAACTCTGAGAAGAATTGATTGATTTGGTTCAGAACAAGTGTGACTGTCCGCGTTCAAGGAAGCAGGAACCAGAAAAAAAAAAACAGGAAAGAAGAACGAGAACGCGAATTTAATACAACAGGACAAGGCAGGCACGAATTTTCGGCCAACTGGCCTTTGTCAGGCGTAAGATCACAAACAAACAAACACCAGATACAAAAATTATGAGAAAAAGACTGAAACTTCCCTGCTGCTGTGTCCAGTGTGAGAAAAGGAATCATTCCTTTTGTCCAATGTGAGAAAAGGAATCATTCCTTTTCTCACATTGGACACAGCAGCAGGGATTTTCCTTTTCTCACATTGGACACAGCAGCAGGGAAGTTCAGTCTTTTTTCCATGATTTTGTATTTTGTGTTGTTTGTAATCTTACGCTTGACAAAGGCCAGTTGGCCGAAAATTTTGTTTTTCCTCTGTCTATTGCAGCTGTTGTTTTTCCTCTGTCTGTTGCCAGATTGTTTTTCCTCTGTCTGTTGCCAGCTGTTGTTTTTCCTCTGTCTGTTGCCAGGAGTTGTTTTTCCTCTGTCTATTGCCAGGAGTTGTTTTTCCTCTGTCTGTTGCCAGGAGTTGTTTTTCCTCTGTCTATTGCCAGGAGTTGTTTTTCCTCTGTCTATTGCCAGCAGTTGTTTTTCTTCTGTCTATTGCCAGCTGTTGTTTTTCCTCTGTCTGTTGCCAGCTGTTGTTTTTCCTCTGTCTGTTGCCAGCTGTTGTTTTTCCTCTGTCTGTTGCCAGCTGTTGTTTTTCCTCTGTCTGTTGCCAGCTGTTGTTTTTCTTCTGTCTATTGCAAGCTGTTGTTTTTCCTCTGTCTATTGCCAGCTGTTGTTTTTCCTCTGTCTATTGCCAGGAGTTGTTTTTCCTCTGTCTATTGCCAGCTGTTGTTTTTCCTCTGTCTGTTGCCAGCTGTTGTTTTTCCTCTGTCTATTGCCAGCTGTTGTTTTTCCTCTGTCTATTGCCAGCTGTTCTTTTTCCTCTGTCTATTGCCAGCTGTTCTTTTTCCTCTGTCTATTGGCAGCTGTTTTTTTTCCTCTGTCTATTGGCAGCTGTTTTTTTTCCTCTGTCTATTGCAAGCTGTTGTTTTTCCTCTGTCTATTGCAAGCCGTTGTTTTTCCTCTGTCTATTGCAAGCCGTTGTTTTTCCTCTGTCTGTTGCCAGCTGTTGTTTTTCCTCTGTCTATTGCCAGCTGTTCTTTTTCCTCTGTCTATTGCCAGCTGTTCTTTTTCCTCTGTCTATTGCAAGCCGTTGTTTTTCCTCTGTCTATTGCAAGCCGTTGTTTTTCCTCTGTCTGTTGCCAGCCGTTGTTTTTCCTCTGTCTATTTCCAGCTGTTGTTTTTCCTCTGTCTGTTGCCAGGAGTTGTTTTTCCTCTGTCTATTGCCAGCTGTTGTTTTTCCTCTGTTTATTGCCAGCTGTTGTTTTTCCTCTGTCTGTTGCCAGCTGTTGTTTTTCCTCTGTCTGTTGCCAGCTGTTGTTTTTTCCTCTGTCTATTGCCAGCTGTTGTTTTTCCTCTGTCTGTTGCCAGCTGTTGTTTTTCCTCTGTCTGTTGCCAGCTGTTGTTTTTCCTCTGTCTGTTGCCAGCTGTTGTTTTTCCTCTGTCTATTGCCAGCCGTTGATTTTCCTCTGTCTGTTGCCAGCCGTTGATTTTCAATTTGTCTATTGGCAGCTTTTTTTTTCCCTCTGTCTATTGCAAGCTGTTGTTTTTCCTCTGTCTATTGCAAGCCGTTGTTTTTCCTCTGTCTATTGCAAGACGTTGTTTTTCCTCTGTCTATTGCCAACTGTTGTCTTTCCTCTGTCTATTGCAAGCCGTTGTTTTTCCTCTGTCTGTTGCCAGCTGTTGTTTTTCCTCTGTCTATTCCAGCTGTTGTTTTTCCTCTGTCTGTTGCCAGAGTTGTTTTTCCTCTGTCTGTTGCCAGCTGTTGTTTTTCCTCTGTCTATTGCAAGCTGTTGTTTTTCCTCTGTTATTGCCAGCTGTTGTTTTTCCTCTGTCTGTTGCCAGCTGTTGTTTTTCCTCTGTCTATTGCCAGCTGTTGTTTTTCCTCTGTCTGTTGCCAGCTGTTGTTTTTCCTCTGTCTATTGCCAGCTGTTGTTTTTCCTCTGTCTGTTGCCAGCTGTTGTTTTTCCTCTGTCTATTGCCAGCTGTTGTTTTTCCTCTGTCTGTTGCCAGCTGTTGTTTTTCCTCTGTCTGTTGCCAGCTGTTGTTTTTCCTCTGTCTGTTGCCAGCTGTTGTTTTTCCTCTGTCTATTGCCAGCCGTTGATTTTCCTCTGTCTGTTGCCAGCCGTTGATTTTCCTCTGTCTATTGCCAGCTGTTGTTTTTCCTCTGTCTATTGCCAGCTGTTGTTTTTCCTCTGTCTGTTGCCAGCTGTTGTTTTTCCTCTGTCTGTTGCCAGCTGTTGTTTTTCCTCTGTCTGTTGCCAGCTGTTTTTTTCCTCTGTCTGTTGCCAGCTGTTGTTTTTCCTCTGTCTGTTGCCAGCTGTTGTTTTTCCTCTGTCTGTTGCCAGCTGTTGTTTTTCCTCTGTCTGTTGCCAGCTGTTGTTTTCCTCTGTCTGTTGCCAGCCGTTGTTTTTCCTCTGTCTATTGCCAGCTGTTGTTTTTCCTCGTCTGTTGCCAGCTGTTGTTTTTCCTCTGTCTGTTGCCAGCTGTTGTTTTTCCTCTGTCTGTTGCCAGCTGTTGTTTTTCCTCTGTCTGTTGCCAGCTGTTGTTTTTCCTCTGTCTGTTGCCAGCTGTTGTTTTTCCTCTGTCTGTTGCCAGCTGTTGTTTTTCCTCTGTCTGTTCCGTTTTTGATGATCCCAGTCCCTGCCTGTCATTGTTATTGTTATTGTTGTTTAAAGCCCAGCCGACTGCGTATAGCCATATCAGGGCCATAACTGCTTCAAAACACACATAACTTCAACAGTAAAAAAGAAAAAAAAAAAGAAAAGTAAGTACACATATCAGTGCATTCGCACTCATAATCTAAAGACGTGCCCCCGGCGTTGACCACTCCGTCCCATTTATCGCACAGGGAAGATTTAAAACAACACACCTGAATACAAATGTAAGCATACATTAGAACACCAAAACATATATAGAAACAGGCATTAACTACCTAAAATTGCTTTTGCAGATCTCACCTCCCTAGAGCCAAAAATGCACTTAATACATGTACCCAGTTATCAATCCTAAGAAAAAGTACAAAAGACTTTATCGAAGACATACAGGTGAATGGACCATTAATGCAGAAAATGATAGGTAGAAATAACAGAAAGCAAAGCAACAAGGCAGAAACAAAGAGAGTGACAGAAAAGATTAAATTTCTAGCACAGAATTTCCAGAAGGTGGGGATACTGTTTATACTAAAAGAGCCCCCGGCATCCCCAGGGAGGAAATCCCTGCCTGTTGGTCTGCGTGGGTCCTATAATTTCTCTGACCTTCTTTACTTCACTGCGTCCACTCCTCTCAGACTTGCCATTTTCTGCCAGTCCTCGGATTGGGCTGGCTTAATCTTACAACCTCATCTCCCGAGTCCTCAAGCGTACTTGTATTCTGCGACAATGCATTTTACGGGTAGGTTTAGGTTTGCCTGACAACAATACAGCGCAACGTCAGTTAGACCTGAAGGGACACCAAGCCATTTCCTTGTGAATTTGTTCATTTTGGCCTCCAGTTATTCCACTGTGCTAGTACTGATATCGTCTATCGGCAGAGGCCGAAGTGGCTTAAAAATCAGCACAAACTGCAGGCATGAGACTTTGTATTTGCCAAAAAAGGCCACGCTGGTGTAATACTAGCAGGCTTTTTCTTCCATTTGCTTGGTGTCCTTACTCCTTTTTGTATGTTTCCGGCAGTCATCGTAACACCTTCCCAAGCTTTTTGTCAAGAATGCTATGTCAACTAAATTATGATACAGCTATTTGTATTAGCTGAAAAGCTTTGTATGAATTAAGTAACAATTAGGTATGATGTTTTCATCTATAGATGCCATTTATAAGTATAATGGAAACAAACATAGTTCTGTATAACATTTCAATGGAATAAACCATACATGACACTCGTTCAATACATGGCATTTCAAAACAAAACGAAATTCATCCTCTTTCGATTTTTTACAAAGGGTGTAATAATTTAGTGCTGTCTACATGTTTGTATCGAAATGTATGCTGTATTTCAGAGATATCAAACCTGAATCTAGTTAACGTAAACCGCAGATGGCTTTCAATGTCCACGGAAAGATACTGTATACTTTAGTGTGAAAGGCAAAAGACCGAACAAGTCGAACCTATCACTTGTTTAAATATTGCTATCCCAGCTCTGCCATCTGGAGTCTACTCAATATTGATAAAGATCTTGCACGAGCATAGTTTCATCACCCACCCCTTTATATAGTCAAGTATATCTAAACCCAAGTTCACGAATACAAGCACATACATTTGAACTCAGTTTTTCCGACTTGAATCTAAAATACAACAAATATGATTATGATGATGATGGTGATGGTGATGATGATGATGCTACATTTTGCTCTCAACAAAAGACAATGACAATAACATTTTACAACAGTAGAAGCTATTAGCTTTAAAGGTGTAACAGACAGATTGAAAGAACATCAAATCTTCCCCTCGCGCCAACGTGTTTCCATGTCTACGAGAAATGAACCAATCGCATCGCTCCTAAAATGCGTCACACGGCGCAGACGACCAAGTTATTGATTTCTCCACCGAGTGCATGAAATAACAAGCCGCGATTCGGCTCTTTCCCTGAGACAAGGCGCTGTGCTTTTGCATCCGGAGATTACTTGCTCGCTCTCGGTGAGTGTTCGTGGCTATCGGAGTCATGATGAATTAACATGTGAGGTGAGAAATCGAGGCAGAAGTGACCGACGATGACTGTTCCGTGAAAGTCCAGTCTCGCATCTACGCTTGTATAGCTGATTTTCACTGACTGAACTGATCTAGCCGATCGATAAGCCTTGTGAAGGGGACAGCAAATGTGTTGTGTCTGTCAATCCTGGACTCTTTTTCCGGTCTCTACAGATTCTAAAATGGCTGTGCTATCGCTGCAAGTTTTGGAGCAGACGATAACGTTGATGCGACACC
The DNA here is from genome assembly GCA_030674185.1 of Monoplex corrugatus. NCBI lineage: Eukaryota > Metazoa > Mollusca > Gastropoda > Littorinimorpha > Ranellidae > Monoplex > Monoplex corrugatus. The sequence continues at coordinate 64,211,825 of JAPXFY010000023.1, forward strand.
GGCTGTGTGCTGCTGTATCTACTCTGTGTCTGAGCAAAGCATTGTGATTGTGACAGACACCATCGCTCATGGTGGGTATGGATTCATAATAGATCTGTGTCACCAAATAGATACAGTACACCATTCACCGATTCGGTTTCTCCTTCACACTTGTCAATGCAGATTGCCGGTCGATATTTGAAGTTCAGACAAGAGACTATGTTCTTGGCACATGATATGTGATAATGTGTTCAGTTCTTGTAGTTTTTGTCTACTAACGTTGTTTTTGCACATCTGTGTTGAGTTTTTGGAGACCTGTGTCTGTTAGCCTGGTGTATAATGCGTGCAAGAATTTCCTGTCTGCTTCCTTGCTTTTAGACTATTGTTTGCATGATTGTTTGCACGCTAGACTATCCCTTGTGCATAAATGCTGTGCCCGTGTGTCTAAGCAAACCTGGAGTTTTGTGGCCCCTGATTTTGACCATGGACGCATGGCTTTGGTGAAGGATGGACCACTGCTTTGTTTTGGAGTTTTGGTGTTGAAGACGGATCCATAGCACTCAGCCAATTCCTTATGCAGTCCACTGAATCTGTCAATATTTAACAGACAGATACCCTGACCCTATGGTCCACGAGCCTTCTCTGTTTCTGGTCCACTCTCCTGAAACAAACTTCCTCTCTCAGTCCGTCAGCAACTACTTTTGTCTCCTTCAAGTCCGCTCTCAAAACTCACCTTTTCTCCTCTGCATAAAATCCTGACCTCACTCAACCCCCTCTGCAGCCTGTCTCCACTCGGAGGGGAATCACACTGTAATATATAATGGTATATAATATGCTCTCTATAATTTTCCATTGCTTTTATTCTTTCTCCCCATTTATAGCCATGCGTGTGTGTGGGGGGGGGGGTGTGCGTGCGTGCGCGTGTGTCTGTTTCAGCGCTAAGATTTGATTTTATCAAGATTTTGCGCTATATAAATATTGTAATTATTATTATTATTATTAAAAGCCTATGCGTTGTCAGGGTCTTGAGTCAGGAGAAAGAGGGTAGGTTAAACGGGACCTATGAACAGATCTACTAAACTGACTCCACCAGTGATCGGAGCATTCTAAAGTTGCTTCACCCTGATTGTACAGTAAGCTTAGTAGGCGTAAGTGTAGGACCTACGTTATTCCGCTTATAATTCACTGACCATTTCAGACCGACAAAAGCAAAAGAAATTTGAAATAACCACTCATGTCAGAATTCTCCATCGTTTGTCATGCCGATCAGTGGCTGGAATACCCCATGTAGCTCTGTTGGTTTTGTGACATCAGCCGGTTATCCGCTTCTGTGCGGAAGCCAAAAGTAGCCGGAAGTCAACAGAGCAAAATGTCATTTGGCAGATGTTTCGTGAATAATCTCAGCAGGAGGCTGGCGCAGCTGAGAATGGAAAAATAGGAACAAATCCGTGGAACTTGTGAATAAAACGGATAAATCTTAGTATTTTGGATTGAGAAAATAGCAGTGGTTTAGTATAAAACTATCTATCGACTGTAAGAATGTCAAAAGCAAACAGAATATGGGGTCTGCTGAAACTCCAGTTTTACTCTCTCTGTGCCTATGTGGTTGATCGTTTGATTGCACTGGTCATTCTTGCTGTCAGCTTGGTGCCTTTCTGTTTGACACACTCTAGAGTTTCATGTGATCTGTTGTCTGTGAGTTGACTTCTGTTTTAGTTGCATGTCTTGGATAGGGTAAGAGAAACAGTGTCATCAACGACATTAACTGATTAAGGAAGTAGACTTTAGCTACTACCCATTGTCACAGTCGGGAGTTCCGTCACGCATGCGCTGAATTTTTCGGGCCATACGCCGTTTCCGGTGTTCCTGTTGCCAGAGTTTAAGGCAGACGATGAAATTTCACAAACTAATCACGTGAAATATACAACACGATACACTACATGAATCTTCAGTTTTTGACATGTTATTAGTAAATATATTCAGTAACTCAGTGAAAGTGAAACTTATTTACGCCGACACGCTGGATGCATGAGAAGATTTCGCTTGTCATAATTAATCTTAAGTCAGTGTTTGTGTAAAGTTTGTTCGAAAAGAATTCATGGCACTCGGACAATTTCCATATGCGCCCCACCCAAATCTGCTAGCAGTTATCTCGCATACGCCTTGAGCCTGCGCAAAACCTTGTGCGCTGGCAAGGTTTTTGAACGGGAGGAAGGGGGGAGGGACCTGTGAAACACTAAGCTGACACCACTGGAATAAAGGAAATATTAACCCTTTAACTCCTGAACCCTATCCACCAACTACAAAAGCTTAACTTTTTGAGGAAGCTGGTGGATAGGGTGACAGCCAAAGGGTTACGTTTTTGCTTTGTTAGCATGGTTGACAATCCACGATGCTGGTGGACAGGGTGCAAAAGTCAAAAGGTTAAGATGGGTAGCGCACAGGCCAATTTTCAATATTGCGGGTGGGACTGAGCTCAAGATATCAGTTTTTATGTCCACAGCTCTTTCTAAACAACCAAGCAGCCTACGCCGCCGAGTCACTGCATTGAAATGAAACAGGAGGTATGTCTGTATTTAACCCTGCCTAGTAGAACCTTGTGGGTAAAGGCTGGAGATGTCTTTCCATCTCTTATGTCATGCATAAAGAATAAATACGTGCAGTTAACCATCTTACTCCCGCACCCAGTCCATCAGCACCATGCATTGTCAACCACGCTATCAAAGCAAAAAACTTAACCCTCTGATTCCCTCACACTATCCATCAGCTTCCTGCAGGATAGGGTGCAGGAGTCAAAGGGTTAATTAATAAAAGAAGACAGGTTTTTTTTCCTCAACTGCTCTTTGTCAATCTTTTCAAAATAAAAAAAACATTTTACCGGTACCATCTGGAAAAAAAAAAACCGGGATGGTGGTGGTGGACGGGTCTAGGTAGAGGACAGCAAATGAAATTTCTATTTCTTTGAATCACTTCAGCTCGTTCAGTCAAATTATGAAGTTAGCCCTGAATTATCGTCACGCGAGAGAGAGAGGGGAGGGGGGGGGGGCGGAGAGAGAAAGAGAGAGAGAGGTGTACCGCGTATGCTTTTCGGCAAAATCATGTGTAGGCCTGCCAATCAGTGCCTGAAGCCATTTGTGCATAAGCTTGCAGAGCATCGAAAACGTAAAGCTTAAATATTTTTTGTAAACTGTCAGTGTTCGGTGACTTTTAGAAATGAAAATAGCCAGCATGCACACCCCGAAAACGGAGTACAACTGCCTACAAGTCGGGGTTAAAAAAAAAAGACAAAAGCTAAAATCAAGAGAAACAAAACAACCAACCAAAACAAAAAATATTAAAGGAAGAAAACAGCAAAAACAGAGACAAGTGCAATACACCTAAAAGCCCACTTGTATGATATAACTCAGGGGTAACAGGCCCACGCACGCAGAAGAAGAAATGACATTTGACAGGTCGAGGACTGATTGATCGACACATGCTAATTGTCGTGGGTTCGAATCCAGGGGCGCTGGCCGTCTCACTGTCCCATCTTAACATCGTTGCTGTTCTGGTGGTGTCAGCATAGGATTAGATAAGCCCCCACCCCTTCCCCAACTTCCCTGGGATGGTTATCCCCGTCGGCCATATCAGCTGAGGTGGGTGCTGACGTAAAAACTGAATCAAATCAATCGATTGCTCAGTTCCGTTATTCGTCCGCGCCTACCTCCGGTGATATAACTGACATAGGATAACCGTTTCACGTAAAAAGGGAGGGGTACTTTTCTAATCGTATATCAACACCACCAGCACAACAGTTAATCTTATATCAACATTACTAGAGCAATAATGATGTAAACCAAGTATGCCAGTTTTAATGTAGCTCATCCCGTGGTTCGAACCCACAGCCATTAGCATATGAATCCGACGCTCAATTAACGAGCTACTGAAACACGAGATGGCAGGGTCCACCCCCCACTGCGCTACGGCCCGTTGATCATAGGTAGGCCACGCAACATACTGACGGCCTGTGTCGGTCTTAGCGCCGATTCCTCCTTGAGCGACGATCGGGGTGTGTGTAGTAAGTTTGTTTTGTGTGAGAGAAACCTTCCCGTATATTTTCGGAAATCGTCACTATATATAGATCATTGAATGCGCCATACTGGAACCAGGAAAACACGAAAATAGAATCAGAACGTGTATTTAACACAAGACAAGACAGGTGCAAATTTTCGGCCAACTTGGCCTTTGTCAAGCGTGAATGTAAGATCATAATCATCATCATATCAAGTGCCTTGCCGCATGGCGTTGGCGATCATGGCCCTCCATATGTACCTATCCCTTGGTGTCACAAACAAACACCAAATAACAAATTTTGTATCTGGTGTGTGTTTGTTTGTGATCTTACGCTTGACGAAAGCCAGTTGGCAACAAATTTGCGCCTGATATTTCTTGTTGTATTAAATACGCCTTCTGATTCTATTTTCGTGTTTTTCTGGTTCCTGTTTGCTTGAACGCGGGCAGTCGCACTTGTTTTGGATTTAGTTCCTTACTGGGACAGATACACGGTTTTTCCGAAAGACGTTATAAGTAGAATTTTTATAACGTCTTTGGATTTTCCCCGATCAATCGCAGATTAGGACCGTCGCTCAGTACGCCTTCGCACAGAAGCTCATCACGCCGTAAGCTTCGCGCAGTAGACCTGTCGCGCTGTTGGGGCTTAACCGCGATGGCAGATCACTTCGTTCTGTTTCGTTCCGTTCCATAGTTTAACCCTTTGATTCCCGCACCTTATCCACGAATTGCAAAAACTTGACCCTTCGTCTCCCTCACTCTATCCACTAGCGTCCTGTAGGTATAGGAAGCTGGTGGATAGGCTGAGGGAGTCCAAGGGTTAGATGCGGGATGCTGGTGGACAGGGTGCGGGAGTCAAAGGGTTAAGATGTCACAGACTATATTACTAGCTATAAGAATGATGTAAAAGAAGCAACCGCGATCTTAGTTCGCTTCGTTCCGTTCCATAAAGTCTTTACCACTCTCAGAGTATATGACTAGCTATAAGAATGTTGCTAAAAGAAGATTTAATGCTTGGACTCCGCACCCTGTCCACTCGCATCCTGCAGGAAGTTGATGGATAGGGTGAGGGTGTCAAAGAGTTTTAAGGTTTTGCAGTTGGTGGAAAGGGTGCGGGAGTCAAAGAGTAAAATAATTTGCCTGCACTGAGATACCGATGCTACTGTCAGATCTCGATGATCAGATCTGGTAGGTCGCTTTCCATCACATCCTTTATATCATTGATGCGGGTTAGTTGTAGAGCCATGGACTCAAGATAGATCTGATATCTTGAGTTCAATCCCAGCCAGCAACATTAAAAACTGGCCTGTTTGCTGCCCATCTTAATGTTTCCATCATTCTGGTGGTGTCAGCTTAGTGTTTGATAGGTCCCCCCTCCCCTTTCCCTCGTTTCAAGACCTTGCCAGCACATAGGGTTTTGTGCAGGCTCAGGAAATCTGTCAGATAATTGCTGGAAAATTTTTAAAGGCTTCTTTGAAAATTCTGTTTGCTAGTCCTCGTATACTCTAAAAGTGGCAGGACTTCAAAAACTACAGAACAGAACAGAACAGCCGTAGGTCTATAACTTCTGTGTTCCTGTCTAAGGGAATTTCGTGAAATTTGAAGTTTATTCAAGAGGGGTCTGTTGCCCTCTCTTGAATGGCATCATTTGTCTCTATGTGTATCGTTAGGGTAATGCTACAATAAAAACATTTGGGTCAGTGTATTTTATGTGCGGGGGTGGGGTATAAGGTTGGGAAGGTGTGCGTATGTGGAATTGAGAACAACACGAACAGACGAACAGGCAGGCAGGCACACACACACACACACACAGATACACACACACACACACACACACACACATACACACACACACATACACACACACACACACAGATACACACACACACACACACACACACACACACACACACACACACACACATACACACGATAGCTGTACTAGGTACAAAACAACATGATTTTTTTTAAAAATGAGGATTAAATGAAAAAAAATATACCTTCAATACTCCATTGGTCTAAATTCATTAAGCTAAATCCAAATGACTTACTTTAGGAAGATCATTTGCAAACTCTTGTAGCAGAAAATGTCTGTGAATGCCTGCATTTGGGGAAATCTGAAAGACTCTTAGTCATTTGTAATATATACATATGGACAAACAATATGCACTGGCGATGTCTTGAAATGCTAGGCGAAAGGTTGGAAAGAGGGAAACATGATAAATGAAATACTCAGTGACACCACCAGAATGACTAAACCATCAAGGATCGGCAACAACAGGTCGGTCAGTTTTGATGTTGCGGGGTGGGTGAGACTTAGCTCGAAATATATCAGATGTCGAGCCCACAAGTCTATTACCAGGAATGCATGGGTGCACACTACCCTCGACAAAAAAAAAAGACTAAAAAAAAACGAAATACAAAACAAAACAAAAAAAAGAAAAAAAAAAGAAAAAAGAAAAAAAAGAAAAAGTAAAAAAAAAAGCTCAGCCAGCCATGATCAAATACCGATTCTTGCATCGTTTTTATGGCTCTTGTATTAACCCTTTAATTCTGCAACCTATCTACCAGCTTCCTGCATTGTCTACCATGCTAGCGTAGCATAAACTTAACCCTTGATTCCTCCTGCAAGAAGCTGGTGGATAGGTGAGGAGTCATAGGGCTCAGTTTTTGCAGTTGGTGGAAAGGCTAGTGCGGGAGTCAAAAGGTTAAATTAAAGTGCTTACTGTTTACTACCACATATACAGATATTCGCGCGCGCGCGCGCACGCACGCACGCACGCACGCACGCACACACACACACACACACACACACACACACACACACACACACACACTTACCAGTGAAAAGCCCTCTCTGAATTGCGATTCCAACGGGCGAAACGCCCAACAACAACGCACGTAAACACCACGTTCGTGACGAGTTAGCCTGAACAGATATGGCGGCCGAGTCTATCAAATCTGCACAAGCCACGTGACCACGCCAACGGTCTATTGCTATAATGTCTTTGTGTCTTTGGCAAATACTGAATCATTTAGAGGATTTTGGGGAAAAGGGTTAGTAGTTATGGGAGGGGAGATAGGGTACCATTGAGGCTGGCGCTTGCAAAAAGGTGTCTTACACATCTCATTAATCCCCCTACGATCTCAGCTTCATGGGATGCCGGGGAGCTCTCTGCAGAAATAGTTTAGGTAATTTGTGCTCGTTTTTGTATGTTTTAGTGTCCTTAGTTGCGTTTAAATTTGTATTCAGGTATATTTTTTAAATCCCATGTGCAATTAATTGGACGGAGCGGTCAACGCCGAGGGCATGTCCGTAGATTATGTGCTCGAAGGCATTGATATGTGTACTTAATATTCTTTTCTTTTCTTTCCTGTTGAAGTTTTGTATATTTTTTAGCGGTTATAGTCCTGATATGGCTCTACGCAGTCGGCTGGGCTTTAAATAACAATCGGCTGGGCTTTGAACAACAATATAACAATAACGATAACTTTACCTTCAATTACCGTAAGATATCCTGGTAAATTCATGGCTTTCAATCAAAATGCTCGAGTCGGGTAGACTCTAGGTGCGCTTCTTCTTTTCTTTGTGATGGAGGAAAAGCCTGGAGAAGGGTTTTGACAGGGATAGGAGACTCGTTGATTGAGTATTGTGTGAATGAGGACGCTGGCAGATGTGTGAATGGGGATGCTAGTAGATCGATAACACCTCCCATCTATTATCCTGCACCTTCGTAGCGAGTATTTGCTTGACACCACAAACCCGCCCCTGGGTCGATTTTCTGTTTGAATCGGACTATAGAATTCTTTTCTCTGGTTTGAATAGACGTTTACCGTGCACTGTTCTACTCCAAGCCACGCTTTGTTTCCCTGGACTTCTTTTCCTTGTCATTCCTTCCTGATCTTTTGTCTGTCCGTTTGGAAAATCATGTGTGTTTACACGGAGAGAAAGCGCTGACGGTCAAGCTGCTGAGTGGAACGTCGGAAGAGGTTGTGAAAGATTTATAGACGGCCACACTCAGCACTCGATCAGTTGGTTTGAGCGTGGGATTCACATGCTAATGGTTGTGGGTTCGAATCCCGGGGTGCGCTACACTAAGTCTGGTGCGCTACACTAAGTCTTTAACTCCTTCACCCTATCCACCATCTTCCTGCAAGAAGTTGGTGGGCAGGATGAGGGAGTCAAAGGGTTAAAATTGGCCTTCTCACTGTCCCATCTTAACATCGTTTTTGTTCTGGTGGTGTCGGTATAGGATTATATAGGTCCCCCTTCCCCTACTTTCCTGGGATGGTTATCCCCGTCGGCCATATCTCCAAGGGTGGGTGCCGACGTAAAAAATGAACCAAGTCAATCAATCTATCAGCACTTTCAGAGGGTAGCTGGAATATTTCGCTTTCCCATTTTCTCGTCGTTGTCCTGTGTTGTGGTCCTGTATGTTGATATGTTTTGTTGGCTTGTGTCGTCAAAGAATATTTTTAAGGATCATCGCACGTTATGTATCCCCCCCCCCTCCCACCCTTCACCTCTTTTTATACCCCATTCTCAATTACCAGAGAAGTCGTGTCACTTTTACGTTGCTGTGACGATATTAATGATGGGGACGATCGATAATCATGGTGTTGTGAGTTCCATCTAGAACTGAGGCTGTGTGACAGGGCTGTAGGCCTACTAGGTGCCCTGCCGCATGGCGTTGGCGATCATGGACTTCCATCTGCCTCTATCTCTCGTTGCCCCCAGCATCTCCCCCACCCTCCCCGTCCCCAGCCATTCTGCAAGTCCGTCCAGCATTTTCCCCCTGGTCTACCCGGTGCTCTCTTTCCCTCCAGCTTTCCCGCCGTGACCAGGTGCTCCAAATCCCCCTTCCTCATAAAATGGCCTATAAATGTTGCCTGTCTTTTCCTAATCTTCCGTATAAGTGATCTACTTGTGTCTGCCTCCGTCAAGACTGTCTCGTTTGTTTTCTTTGCTGTCCATGGAACTCTCAACATTCTTCTTAGAAACCACATCTTGGCTGCCTCAATCTTGTTCTGGCTTACTATCATGATATAGCCTGATGGTCAAACAGGCCCGAGAGATACGGACGCTTCATACGTTAGTCAGGAGATTTAACCCTTTAACTCCTGCACCCTATCCACCAACTGCAAAAACTTAACCCTTTGATTCCCAGGAAGCTAGTGGATAGGGTGAGGGAATCAAAGGGTTAAATATTTTTGCTGTGCCAGCAGGGTTGACAATGCAGTATGCTGGAGGACAGGGTGCGGGAGTCAAAGGGTTAAGTTTTTGCTGTGCTAGCATGGTTGACAATACAGTAAGCTGGAGGACAGGTGCGGGGGTCAAAGGGTTAAGTTTTTGCTGTGCTAGCATGGTTGACAATGCAGTATGCTGGAGGACAGGGCGCGGGAGTCAAAGGGTTTTAAGTTTTTGCTGTGCTAGCATGGTTGACAATACAGTAAGCTGGAGGACAGGTGCGGGAGTCAAAGGGTTAAGTTTTTGCTGTGCTAGCATGGTTGACAATGCAGGATGCTGGAGGACAGGGCGCGGGAGTCAAAGGGTTAAATTAAACAACATCTTCTATGACGCATCCGTGAAGTGCATGAGATTCGACGTAGTTGTCGTAGTCTTACCTACCAGTGAGCCCATAATACATTCACACCTCTGGACAGGAGCCGTTTGGGGCCGAAGAATTTCCCAGTGATTTTTATGGGGTTTCATCGGATTCGAACCGATACTTTTTCAGCTGTAGTCTGTTGCGCTAACCGCCGCACCGTGTAACTTGTTTGTGTCATCAAAGTTTGGTCTGTTGGTTGGTTTGATTTGTATTCTTATACATGTATATACATATGATGTCTTTACTTACACAATATGTTCACATACGTAGCACAAATACGTGCGTGCGAGCGAGCATGTGCATACACACACTTCGCGCGCGCGCGCACACACACACACACACACACACACACACACACACACACACACACACACACACACACACACACACACACATATATATATATACACACACACAGACTCTCTCCTCTCTCTCTCTGTTGTGTGTGTGTGTGTGTGTGTGTGTGTGTGTGTGTGTGTGTGTGTGTGTGTGTGTGTGTGTGTGTGTGTGTTGACGATAATGATAACGTGATAGGTGAAATCAGTAGGTGTTGATTACTTGTCAGTACTAATAAAACCCATTTGTGTCCTACTTGGGTATTTAGGACAGATAATTTAAATAAATTCTGAGAGTTTATCGTTATTATTTACTTTTATTGTTGTTTAAAGCCTAGCCGACTGCCTTGAGCCATATCGGGGCTACAACCGCTTCAAAACATACACAAAACTTCAACAAGAAAAAAAGGAAAAAGAAAATTAAGTACACATTGCATTCACGCACATTATAGCCCGGATGTGGCTGTACGCCGTCGGCTGGGCTTTAATTTAACCCTTTGACTCCCACACCCTGTCTACCAGCATCCTGCCAAAAATGTAACCCTTTGATTCCCTCATCAGGGTGAGGGGGTCAAAGGGTTACGTTTTTGCAGTTGATGGATAGTGTGTTGGAGTCAAAAGCTTAAACAGCAATGAGAATGAAAGGGAGATCAGGAATCTCCACCAGCGGAAGGTACCCGTTGTAGGATCGAACCCGGACCTTCCGACTGAAAGTCCGACGTCTTACCCTGACTGTATCAGATGTATCGCCTTTGCTTTTAGTGTGTTTGCCTTAGTCGTGCTTTTGTGAAGCGCTTTGGGCTCGTTTGAGAAGAGGACTGTACAAGTATTCCCTATTCTTACCCTTCTTAGCTATGGATGGCGTCTATAGTTAACGACGTAAAAACTGTACCAAACGATGTAAAAACTGTACCAAACGAATGTAAAAACTGTACCAAACGATGTAAAAACTGTACCAAACGATGTAAAAACTGTACCAAACGATGTAAAAACTGTACCAAACGATGTAAAAACTGTACCAAACGATGTAAAAACTGTACCAAACGATGTAAAAACTGTACCAAACGATGTAAAAACTGTACCAAACGATGTAAAAACTGTACCAAACGATGTAAAAACTGTACCAAACGATGTAAAAACTGTACCAAACGATGTGAAAACTGTACCAAACGATGTGAAAACTGTACCAAACGACGTAAAAACTGTACCAAACGACGTAAAAACTGTACCAAACGATGTAAAAACTGTACCAAACGATGTGAAAACTGTACCAAAGTTCGTTCTCTCATTATAAAATATGAAATATCATCCCCAGAGAATCCGACAACAGCATCGGTATCTCACAATGCTAGTCCTCATATACTCATAGTGGTAGGACTTCAAAATAAACAATCCCTCACATTTCCAATCCACCACCGCCTGCCCACCCATCGGTATCTCCGGGTTACAAAGAACTTGAAGCAGTCGGGTCGGTCCTGGCCTATTGGTTGTATTGCAGTAAAGGGAGATAGATGGGTAGTTACCTCCAAGATAATGAACTCAAGTCGATGTACCGATACACTTCAGGTACCCTATTCATTCTCTCGTCAGGACCTTACGCGAGCGGAAAAGTTCCGAAGTGGTCTTGCTGTTGTTCAAACCACTTACTTTGCTCTTGATTTCCGACGGCTACCCAAACCCACTGATTTTCTTTCTCACTTAAGTGGTCACGAGGGTCATCAGTTTTGTTTGTTTGTTTCTTTGTTGTTGTTTTTTTGGGGGTGTGGGGGGGGGAGGGATAGGGGGTGGTTGATGGATACTCGACAACCCACGAAACCGGCAGCAGTTGTTTTCGTTATCGTATTCAATTTTTGTCTAGTTGTCGCAGGGTTAGAGCATAGCTGTTCTTTTGTCTTTTCCTTCTTTCTTGCTTTCTTTCCTTCTTTTCTTCTTCTTCTTTCTTTCCTTTTTTTCCCGAAATTTGTTGGATGTGTATATGCACTGCACAGACGTTATTTTGTAGCAGAGTCTGCAAACGCCGTCGTTGCTGGGCGTACATGTATCCTTGAGGCTGTTGCGCAAATCCCTTGACGAACATTGCAAGTGTCTGTATTCTCGTTGAAGCCAGGACCTATAATGATAATAATCGTGGAGTACAACCCTATCAAACAGTATGGTGGAGTACAACACAACCCTATCACACAGTATGGTGGAGTACAACACAACCCTATCAGATAGCATGGTGGAGTACAACACAACCCTATCAGACAGCATGGTGGAGTACAACACAACCCTATCAGACAGCATGGTGGAGTACAATACAACCCTATCACACAGTATGGTGAAGTACAACCCTATCACACAGTATGGTGGAGTACAACCCTATCACACAGTATGGTGGAGTACAACACTATCACACAGTATGGTGGAGTACAACCCTATCACACAGTATGGTGGAGTACAATACTATCACACAGTATGGTGGAGTACAATACTATCACACAGTATGGTGGAGTACAACACTATCACACAGTATGGTGAAGTACAACCCTATCACACAGTATGGTGGAGTACAATACTATCACACAGTATGGTGGAGTACAACCCTATCACACAGTATGGTGGAGTACAATACAACCCTATCACACAGTATGGTGAAGTACAACCCTGTCACACAGTATGGTGGAGTACAACCCTGTCACACAGTATGGTGGAGTACAACCCTATCACACAGTATGGTGGAGTACAATACTATCACACAGTATGGTGGAGTACAACCCTATCACACAGTATGGTGGAGTACAACCCTATCACACAGTATGGTGGAGTACAATACAACCCTATCACACAGTATGGTGGAGTACAACCCTATCACACAGTATGGTGGAGTACAACCATATCACACAGTATGGTGGAGTACAACCCTATCACACAGTATGGTGGAGTACAACCCTATCACACAGTATGGTGGAGTACAACCCTATCACACAGTATGGTGGAGTACAATACAACCCTATCACACAGTATGGTGGAGTACAATACAACCCTTCACACAGTATGGTGGAGTACAATACAACCCCTATCACACAGTATGGTGGAGTACAACACAACCCTATCACACAGTATGGTGGAGTACAACACAACCCTATCACACAGTATGGTGGAGTACAACACAACCCCATCACACAGTATGGTGGAGTACAATACAACCCCATCACACAGTATGGTGGAGTACAATACAACCCCATCACACAGTATGGTGGAGTACAATACAACCCCATCACACAGTATGGTGGAGTACAATACAACCCTATCACACAGTTGTGTTTTTTAGGTCAAGGGTCACTGTCGTGTTTTTAAAGTCAATGGTCACTGCTGTGTTTTTAAAGTCAAGGGTCACTGTTGTGTTTTTAAAGTCAAGGGTCACTGTTGTGTTTTTAAAGTCAATGGTCACTGTTGTGTTTTTAAAGTCAAGGGTCACTGTTGTGTTTTTAAAGTCAAAAATCACTGTTGTGTTTTTAAAGTCAAAAGTTACTGTTGTGTTTTTAAAGTCAAAAGTCACTGTTGTGTTTTTAAAGTCAAAAGTCACTGTTGTGTTTTTAAAGTCAAAAGTTACTGTTGTGTTTTTAAATTCAAAAGTCACTGTTGTGTTTTTAAAGTCAAAAGTTACTGTTGAGCATTTTGCTTTTCGGTAAAGAAAAACGGAGTTTGTCAAAACGAAGAAGACGATAAAGAAAACATACTGCTTGGTACTATCACCACTGAAATGGATGACAGAAAATATGATAAAAACATGCGAACATATGTGCTTTGAAGTGCTGCACATGTAAATGGTGAAGCCGAAAGATTAGTGCAAACAATAAAAAAAAAAGTTACTGAAGAAAGATAATAGAATCCATATTATAGCTTTACTTCAGTAACAGATATACACCTCTGCAACAAGGCATTAAGTCCTGTAGAACTCTATGATGGGCAAAAAACTGTACAAAAATACCGGCACTGACCTCAAACTTCATAACTAAAGAACCTGATTTGGACCAGTTTCAGAAAAACCGATAAACATATCAAAGATCAGCAGAAAAACGATTCTGACGGATACTACAAAGTCAAAACTCTCCCATCTTTAAAGCCTCGTCAGGCAGTCTGGATCGAAACTCCAACTAATACAGAAGGGACAGTTGTGAAAGAACATCAGCCTTCATCATCATACGATACAAATACTTCTGGTGGAATAAGCAGAAAAAAAAAAAAAAAAACGCTACCACCTGCGGGGAAAGAAAGGACTCATCATCTCCACAAATCACCAGCTGTCTAGAGAGTCAACATCATTGCTACTACCATCTGACGAGCAGAGAGAATCAGCTGACGACAAAACCACTCCGTAACAGAAGCATCCCCATGCAGTGTCTGTGCGTACAGATCACCTGACAACAACACCAAATCGAGAAACCCCACCTGTTCAGTTCATATTACTTATATAGCCGACGACTACATAGGCCACATGAGGCTAAGAACACCCACCTCCCCCCCCGCTGTATGTACCAGATCAGGCCGAATCGTGAAAAGATGAAAAGTACTTGATCTCTAAGGATTTTTCGGTGTTAACTAAATGTTAATTCAGCGAGTTCTTATTTACTTGTTATTCGGAGTTACAAAGTTATAGTGACTTTTATAAGCCATTTTTATGGTAATGGTTATTGCTCAGAACTCTTAAAAAAAAAGAGTGGACAATGAAATTGTATCATTGAATCCAGAAAGAGGGCACTCTGGTATAAAAGATATAAACAGCAGTGGCCTTCTGGACAATGAAATTATGTTATCGAATCCAGAAAGAGATTATATAAAATAACAGCAGTGGCCTATTTGCTGAGCCTCGTTCTGAAGACTAACAACGGAATCGATCTTCTCGGCAGCGCAAGCGAAACGACAGTCTTCCTGTTTTCTACACATTAAGGACTAAAGCCTAGAACGAAAACGTCATCTAATACGTCACCGATATGACGTAAAACAACTTTCTTTCCGCAGAACAGCTTTGAAGAAGCCTCAGTGCCCTTTCTTTGCTTAGAAGAATCAAAACAAGGGTTTGACCGTGTACGAAAAGAATGCGACTTAATTATGAGGTAAATTGAATTGATTGAAAAGGTCAGCGTGAGATTTGTGTATTGAAGAGAACAGTGCTCGTTTCTATTTGACACAAAGACTGGTGGCTCTGATGTTGATTTTATGTACATCTTGAACGTTCTCACATTATATGAGAATGCTCAATCCGTAAATGAAATGATCAATTTATATATCGAATCTGATTTTAATTGAAGAAAGAACTTGGGTCTGTGTAGCCTAAGTGTAATAACTGAACAATATCAGGGGATTTTTGAAAGAAATACTTTTTTTCTCTAGATTACAATAAAAATTAAATTGCTCGTTTAATTAAAACCAGAGATGTATAGATCTACAAAGTGAAAGACCATTTCTTTTTCTCATGGAAAAACAAAACTAAAACTTGATTCTCCACATTTGATTCGAAACATGACTGACGTTACATTACAGGTCTTAAAATCGAAGACTGACCTCTTTCTCTTCTTAAGGACAATGGAATTGCATCGGAGGACACATGTTTCCATGTTATGACCCTGTTTTACAAGTCTGGATCTGGCTGTTTATACAAGACTAATTCATTGCACTTGGACAATTCCATATGCGCTCCACCCAAATCTACCAGGGATAATCTGGCAGACGCTAAGACTGAGCAAACTCCCATGCGTTGGCAAGATCTTGAAATGGGAAGGGGAAGGACTATTAAATTCCTGAGCTGACACGATCAATCTGACGGAAATATTAACCCTTTGACTTCTGCACCCTAACCATCAATTTCAAAAACTTAACCCGTTGACTTCCTCTCCCTACCCACCAGCTTCCTGCAGGAAGTTGGTGGGTAGAGTGAGGAAGCCAAAGGGTTAAGGTTTTGCTTTGCAAGCATGATTGACAATGCAGGATGCTGGTGGACAGGGTGCTGGAGTCAAAGGGTTAAGATGGGTTGCAAACGGGCTAGTTTTTACTGTTGCGGGCCGGGATTGAACTCGAGGTATCAGATCTTGAGTCCACGGCTTTATCATGAAAACCAGCCGGCCTGGGCATGGTCATAATGGTATGGGGACCTCCTGTTGCCCATGCACCAGGCTTCCCCTTTCCGCGACACCCAGTGCAAAGGAGAGACTAGAGCCTATACAGTACAGTTGGAGCCGTTGAACGGAATAATATCGGATCAAAAACAAACCAACTCTGAACCCTAAGGCTTTGAAATAGAACTACCTATTCACGATGAAGTACTGAACATTTTCCTGTCTTTTGGGGTGTGGGGAACTGGGGATTTGGGGTGCTATAAATTGTAAGAGAAAAAAAAATGATAAGGGGGCTTGTTTCATATCGACCGGAGAGGGGTGTGTGCGCATGAGTAAATGAGCTTGTGTGTGTGTGTAGTGTGTGTGTGTGTGTGTGAGGAGAGAGAAGAGAGAGAGAGCAAGATTTTTTCCTGCTGTTTCTGAGTGGATCTTTACCAATTTGGGATCAAAGGTTTGGATAGTTAAAAATGTTGTGAATTATAAGTTTCATAATCATATTTCAAGGTCAAGGCCACACAGATCGAAAAAGTGCCTAAAATGAAAACTCGTGAGGAAGGTATACGAACAGCACTCTCTCTGAAATCTGTTACTGACAATATTCAGTTCCGCTTCTTAGTGTTGTGACAATATCAGTTGGCTTCACTTGACACACCGAGATTCATCTGTTGCGTCTTTAAGTTCACAATGATCATGAGAAATATAGATTTTCTATAGTTTTTTTTTTTTTTAACCCTTTCACTTCCAAACCTTATCCAACAAATGCGGAAACTTAACTCTTGACTCCCTCAACCTATCCACCAGAAACTTAACCCTTGACTCCCTCGCTCTGTCACCGGCTTTTGTTAGGTCGTTAGGTATGGCTGTTATTGCCTCATCAACGTTTTCCTAATTCAGATAAACATTTTGGTTCCGTATCACTTATGAACCGTCAGTGATAAACTGGGAATATAGGGCATGTGATGGTAAAGTGGTCTGTAG
This sequence comes from Monoplex corrugatus, assembly GCA_030674185.1. Taxonomy (NCBI): domain Eukaryota; kingdom Metazoa; phylum Mollusca; class Gastropoda; order Littorinimorpha; family Ranellidae; genus Monoplex; species Monoplex corrugatus. Next base: position 64,228,874 of record JAPXFY010000023.1, read on the forward strand.
CATCAGGGTGTTGTGTATCTTTCTGTTTGTATAATTTGGTTGATTTGTGTCATGTTTCTTTTGTTTTCCCCCTTTCTTTCTGTCTTTTCTGCATTAATCATGAGTAATAATTTAACATTTCTACCGTGATTTAACCTTTTGACTGCCACACCCTATCACCAACTGCAAAAACTTAACTCTTTGACTCCCTCACCATACCCACAAGCTTCCTGCAGGAAGGGAGTCAAAGGGTTAAGTTTTTGCTTTGCTTGCATGGTCGACAATGCAGGACGCTGGTGGACAGGGTGTGGGAATCAAAGGGTTAAAAATTCATATTATGCTTAATTTTGCAAGATAATTTCTTTTGTGTCAGTGCCTGTGCGTTAGTTTCTTAAGCTAACAAGCGTGCGTTGTTTATTTGTCCCAGAACCTGATGAGGTGGAAACAGAACAAGATGGCGGCGAAAGGGGAGAGCAGCAGCGACTGCACACCGTCCACGTACTCTCCCCTGACCCGCAAACCGTCGGGGCCTCACTCGGCCAGCTACTCCGTGCCTCAAGCCGACGCTTCCTCCTACACCCACACCCACCCCAACTCCCACTCGCAGTACGACGCCCTCCCGGTGGGAACCCTGGGTACCTACGACCCGGCCGCGGACGAGATTGACTACAGCTTCTACCAGAACGCGCGACCCAACCGCCGCAGGTTGTTGTATTCCCGGGCCTCCTCCGCCGAGCCCGATCTGGAGGACGAGCGGGGCTTAGGGGACGCTTCCCTGTTGCTGAACGGCAGCGGCCGCCGGAAGAACCGCGGCAAGAAGGACTTGGGCCTGCGGGGCCGCAACGGCTCTGAGCTGGCGGATATGTCTGCCGAGGACAGCCTGATGGAGGAGGCGGAGCTGTCCACGGAGACTTTGTACGTGATGCTGTTAGTCTTGGCCTCCACTGCAGTTACTATGCTGGCCGCTTACCTGATTCTCTTGTGACCACCACCACCAAGCATTCACCACCACCACTCACCACTACCACCACTTGTCGTCGAGGGCGTGGAAGGACGATTGTGACACACGTGCATGTGGTGTTATGTGCGCTGCGCGCGCGCCCATCTGCATGCATGGGTGCACGCGTTCGGGTGCGCACGCGCACAGGCATACATACATAATCTTTCTTTGTTCTGCTGTCTCTGTCTCTGTTTCTGTTTTTGTCTCTTTCTCTGTATCTCTGTCTCTGTCTGTCTCTCTCTGTCTCTGTCTCTCTCTCTTTTTCTCTTTCCCTCACACACACACTCACACACACACACACACACACACACACACACACACACACACACACACACACAACACACACACACACATATACATTCTCTCTTCGCTCTCTGGCTCCCTTTCTTGCATGCTCTCTCTTTCTCTCTTCTTTCTCTCTCTCCTCTCTTTCTCTCTCTCTGTCTCTCTCTCATTCTCTCCCCCTCTCTCTCGCTCTCTCTCTGTCTCTCTCTCTGTCTCTCTCTCTCATTCTTTCCTCTGTCTCTGTCCTTCTCTCACTCTCGTGTTTGATGAGGTCGTCAGAGCTGTCTCTCTCACTTTATTATTGTGAAGAATGTGCTTATTTATGAAGAGACGACTGATCGTAGTTTTAGTAACAGGCTGTAGTGTAGACTCTTGTTGCTAGTTGTGTGTGTGTGTGTGTGGTGTGTGTGTGTGTGTGTGTGTGTGTGTGTGTGTGTGTGTGTGTGTGCTTGTTTGTTATTGTTTCCTCGTTTTCTGTTGTTGTTGTCGTTATTGTTTTATGGAGAATGAGTGGGCTGTTGCTTCATCTCAGTATTTTACATTTTTCGGCGATCTTCCTGTCTTCTGCTCATTAAGACAACACAGTTTTATTCTTCTTTTTTAACAAACACGAAACACACACACACACACACACACACACACACACAACACACACACACACACTACACCTACACACACACACTACACACTACACACACACAACTACACTACCACACACACACTACTACACACACACACACACCACACACACACACACACACAACAACGCGCGCGCACACACACACACAAACCTTCTCTCACATACACATGCACACACGCACACAGACACTCTCTCTATAACACACACACACACACACACACACACACACACACACACACACACACACCAACATTCTATAACACACACACACATGCACACACACACATACACTCACACACACACACACATACACTCCACACACACACACACACACACACACACCACACACACACACGCACACACATTTTGACATTACTGTACATAACCCCAATATACATAGGCTACATAACTCGCACAAAACAGCAGCAACAGAAACGACCGCGTCCACCTCTACTCGTCCACTTCCACACACAGACACACACCAACCACTACTGTCACCACCCTCACCACTTTCCTGTCACATTTATCTCAAACTACATGTATACGTTGATACCCAAATCCGTCTTTTTTATTTTTTATCTATTTTTTTTTTAAACACACATGGAGACATGCTTTAAATACAGACATCGGGATTTGAACTGCCAATCATACATATTAAGCAAGTGCCCACATTAAGTGATCACTGTTTATCCAATCAAGACGGGGCCAATTTCACCACCAACAAAGTCATCATCTCATATATCTCCATCGCCGTGGACGACGGTGGAGCTCCACTCTTTGTCACGAAGGATCGCCAGGCGACACGGTCTCTGCTCCTGTGTATGATGTCATGGAGCCCCAGTTTGCAGGTGTCAGCAATGCTGTCCATGAAGGATTTTGCTGGCCTTCCTTGTTTTCTCTTGCCTCGACTCTCCCCTGCAGGACTGATGTCATCTAGTCGGTTCTTGTGTTTCTGTTTATGTGCCCAACAAAGTCAACCTGAAGAAAAATCCGGGAAGAGATGGAATATTGGCCTGTTTCGCCAGCCCGTCGTTCAACAGACTCTAGTAAAGGGACTTATTCATTATTTGCCACAATTGTTTTTTCGCAAAGGCTTGTCACGATTGTTAGCATGCGCACACGATATGACAATTAACCCTTTGACTCCCGCACCCCAGCCATCAATTGCAAAAACTTAAACGTTTTGATTCCCTCACCCTGCAGGAAGCTGGTAGATGGGGTGAGGAAATCAAACGGTTAATTTTCTGCTTTGATGCCATGCTTGGTGATGCAGATGCTGGTGGACAGAGTGCGGGAGTCGAAGGGTTTTAATAAATTGATAAATGAACAAAATGAAATTTTTGATAAGCAAACAATGAGCAGAATACGAGTTTAGATGATAAACTGGGATTCATCTACATGGATTGCTTCATACTGTTATTGTTCATTTGGTTCTTTGTTTCGTAGAGTTCGGTTTTTTCCACACACGATGCAGGCAGTATGTGATTGCATAGACTGTATATTCCAACTACCGGGGTACTGTACATTAAAACTGGCCTTCTCACTGTCCCACCTTAACATCATTGTTGTTCTGGTGGAGTCAGTATAGGATTAGATAGTTGCCCCTTCCCCCACTTCCCTGGGATGGTTATCCCCGTCGGCCATATCACCTGAGGTGGGTGCCGACGTAAAAAATGAACCAAATCGATCCATTCCACCTACCATGGGCATGCACGCTGTGTGTTTTCATATTTCTATAAGCCACCTGACATTGACAGAACTTGGGATCTTTAACGTGCATATGTGAGGTTCTGCGTGTGTGCGTATATATATACACACTAGTTGGGTTTTGCACAAACAAGTCTGCACGCACGTTGACTTGGGAGATCTGGAAGATCTCCATCTTTACCCACCCGGGGGGAAGTTAGTTTACCCAGGCACTGATTAAAAACGAATTGAAGCATTTGATGATCAGTGATAGAAAATGAGCGTGTGAGTACGTGTGTGTGTGTGTGTGTGTGTGTGTGTGTGTGTGCGTGTGTGTATGTGTGTGTCTGTGTGTGTGTGTGAATGTGTGAATATATACATGGTTTAATTTGTTGAAACATTATATTGCAAGTTTTTGTCTTGTTGTTTTCTTTTGTTTTGTGTTAGTTCATTTTTACATGTGCTTCTAATGACGTACAGTCTTCGGTTTCTGTCGTGCATATGCAGGCCTGTACAACACATTGTGGTCACAGACAGGACAAATGATTCTGTCATATGTGAAAGTGTGTGTGTGTGTATGTTCGTTCGTTCTTTGATTTAACGTCTTTTGACTGTAAGTGTGTGTGTGTATGTGTGTGTGTAGTGTGGTGTGTGTGTGTGTGTGTGTGTGTGTGTGTGTGTGTGTGAGTGTGTGTGTGGTGTGTTTGTGTGTGTGACAGTGTGTGTGTGAGAGAGAGAATAGAGTTTGTCTGTGTTATTTCATTTATTTCATGTATTTATTTTGTTCATTTATTTATTTATTCATTATAGTTATTGTTTGCTTCTTTATATTCTTGTTTGTTTTTGTCAAGGCAAATAATCATTCTTTCTTGTAAAGAAGGAATTCTGGTGCCCCGCGTACTACCCCGACTTTCTGTTTCTGACTGTAGCGTATTGTCCAGAGTTGTTTGTCTAGATTGTATATTGGCCAGAGATGTGTTCCTGTCTCTCTGTCTGTGAGCCTGGTACCAAAATGTATTTGACAAGATTTTCTCAGCCGTGTCTTAGATGAAACTTTTACCAAATTTGGGTCAAACGTTTAGACCTTCGAGGATTTACGAATGCATAGTGGCGCCAAAGTCAAGGTCACACAGTCCAAAGATGTGTGAGCAGCGCTTCTCAAGAACTTCAAATGACGTTTACACTCTGCTGTCATTCACTGTTCTTGTGGTCTACCAACGTCGTGGCTTCACGTCAAGTTTAACCCTTTGACTCCTGCGGCCTATCCACCAACTGCAAAAACTTAACCCTTTTGATTCCTCACCCTTTCCACCAGGTTCCTGCAGGGAGAGGATGAGGGAGTCAAAGGGTTGAGTTTTTGCTTTGCTGGCTTGGTTGACAGTGCAGGATGCTGGTGGACAGGATGCGGGAGGCAAAAGATTAGTTCATTTTCGTCGGAGTTTTTTTTCAAGATGACAGATTTTGGATATTGACAAAAAGCTCGTGCAAAAGTGCTGTTCGAACACCTTCCTCAAAACGTGCTGGATCTTAGGGTCTTTGGAAGGGAGTAGAGAGGGAAAGTGTGTGTGTGTGTGTGTGGGGGGGGGGGTTCCGTGTGACCTTGACCTTGGAGCCATGTCTTCCAAACTAATGCATTTGTGACTCTTTACGGTCCACACAATTGGTCCAAATTTGGTGAAGATCAATCCAGAGATAGCAAGGGGAAATCTTTGCAAACACATTTCTTTTTATCACAGACGTACAGGTCTAATGCTAATAATATCATAAGCTAAGGAGCGATGCATTTCAGAATTTGCCGCAATAGGTTCTTCAGATAAGTTCTTTAGATACTTGTGATAAAGACGCCTTCAGACACACACACACACACACACACAACACACACACACACACACACAACACACACACACACACACAACACACACACACACACACACACACACACATACACACACACATACACACACACACACATACACACACACACACACACACACACACACACACACACACACACACACACACACACACACAACACACACACACACACATGCACACTCGTACACAAGGACATCCCCCGACGATCATGAAATCGTCCTAGAAATCTTGGAAGACAGAAAAGAAACTAAGAAGCAAATGTGCAGACGAGACTAATCATCACTCTCGTCCAAAATCGATTTCAGCGTCTTCATAGGCCAACCCACCTATTGGCCCGCACGCTCGCGCTCCTCACTCGGGGGCAGGTGTGAAGAATCGTCTCGCGAGACAGCAGTTTTGACACCTGTTTCTGACCTGTGTGTGACAATCCGACGGCCGTTTCTTTCACGTGAGCGCGCGCTCTCGCACGCGGCGAGATTTACGTTTCAGCTAACGTGAAGCGCTCATTTCACAATAGAAAGACCGGAGTCTCGTCAAGCACAAAAGCGACAGTACTGGCTTGACCCACTGAGTTATCCACACAAGTGGCAGGCGGGACCATCATCTTTTCCTCCGGAAAGATCCAGTCAATGCTATCTAGTCACACCCAGCGAAGACCTTGCCGCCACGCTTGGCGATTTTCGCTAGACCAACTTACGAAACGTTTCAGATATGAACCGTTCTGAACCATAATCCACAATTAATACAACCAAGAGAATCCGACAATAGCATCGGTATCTCACAGTGCAATCAAACTGTTTTAAGGCTTCTTTGAGCAGCATTATTATAACTAGTCCTCATATACTCTGAGAGTGGTAGCAGGACTTTAAACTCAACGAAACGAAACGAAACGAAACAAAACTGTTCTGGACCGTTGTGTTCTCTTTATACTCACATGACAAAAGTGTACCAACAGCGTACTGACTCCAAGCATCATATGATCATGTGTGGAATGCAGTGCGGTAAACACCTACTTCAGGAAGAAAATGGCACCTCTCAAGAAGCACCATGCTGCTGCGGTTTTGTTCTGCATCTGGCTTTTATTTATTCACCTATTTATTTATTAATTAATTAATTAATTAATTTATTTATCTATTTATTTGTTTGTTTGTTTACTTATTTATTTGTTCATTCATTTATTTTATTTTTTTATTTATCTATGTTTATTTGTTTATTTACTTATTTATATTTAATCTTAGTGCCGCATCGCAGTGCCATTTCTCAGTGTTGCTGTACTGTGTGCAGTCTGGCCACTGTGTTGCTGTACTGTGTGCAGTCTGGCCACTGTGTTGTTGTACTGTGTGCAGTCTGGCCACTGTGTTGTTGTACTGTGTGCAGTCTGGTCCTGTGTTGCTGTACTGTGTGCAGTTTCGCCACTGTGTTGTTGTACTGTGTGCAGTCTGGCCACTATGTTGCTGTACTGTGTGCAGTCCGGCCACTGTGTTGTTGTACTGTGTGCAGTCTGCCACTGTGTTGTTTCTGTGTGCATCTGCCACTGTTGTTGTACTGTGTGCAGTCTGGCCACTGTGTTGTTGTACTGTGTGCAGTCTGGCCACTGTTGTGTACTGTGTGCAGTCGGCCATGCTGTGTGCAGTCTGGCCACTGTGTTGTGTACTGTGTGCAGTCTGGCCACTGTGTTGTTGTACTGTGTGCAGTCTGGCCACTGTGTTGTTGTACTGTGTGCAGTCTGGCCACTGTGTTGTCTGTGACTGTGTTGCAGTCTGGCCACTGTGTTGTTGTACTGTGTGCAGTCTGGCCACTGTGTTTGTACTGTGTGCAGTCTGGCCACTGTGTTGTTGTACTGTGTGCAGTCTGGCCACTGTGTTGTTGTACTGTGTGCAGTCCTGGCCACTGTGTTGTTGTACTGTGTGCAGTCTGGCCACTGTGTTGTTGTACTGTGTGCAGTCTGGCCACTGTGTTGTTGTACTGTGTGCAGTCTGGCCACTGTGTTGTTGTACTGTGTGCAGTCTGGCCACTGTGTTGTTGTACTGTGTGCAGTCTGGCCACTGTGTTGCTGTACTGTGTGCAGTCTGGCCACTGTGTTGTTGTACTGTGTGCAGCTGGCCACTGTTGTGTACTGTGTGCAGTCTGGCCACTTGTTGTGTACTGTGTGCAGTCTGGCCACTGTGTTGTGTACTGTGTGCAGTCTGGCCACTGTGTTGTGTACTGTGTGCAGTCTGGCCACTGTGTTGTTGTACTGGTGTGCAGTCTGGCACTGCACTGTGTTGCTGTACTGTGTGCAGTCTGGCCACTGTGTTGTTGTACTGTGTGCAGTCTGGCCACTGGTTTGGTTGCTGTGTACTGTGTGCAGTCTGGCCACTGTGTTGCTGTACTGTGTGCAGTCTGGCCACTGTGTTGTTGTACTGTGTGCAGTCTGGCCACTGTGTTGTTGTACTGTGTGCAGTCTGGCCACTGTGTTGTACTGTGTGCAGTCGGCCACTGTGTTGCTGTACTGGTGGTGCAGTGCTGTAGTGCCACTGTGTTGTTGTGTACATGTGTGCTAGTCTGGCCCACTGTGTGTTTGTTGCACTGGTGTGCAGTCTTGCGCACTGGCACTGTGTTGCTGTACTGTGTGCAGCTGGCCACTGTGTTGTTGTACTGTGTGCAGTCTGGCCACTGTGTTGTTGTACTGTGTGCAGTCTGGCCACTGTGTTGCTGTACTGTGTGCAGTCTGGCACTGTGTTGTTGTACTGTGTGCAGTCCTGCCACTGTGTTGCTGTACTGTGGCAGTCTGGCCACTGTGTTGTTGTACTGTGTGCAGTCTGGCCACTGTGTTGTTGTACTGTGTGCAGTCTGGCCACTGTGTTGTGTACTGTGTGCAGTCTGGCCACTGTGTTGTGTACTGTGTGCAGTCTGGTCACTGTGTTGCTTTACTGTGTGCAGTCTGGCCACTGTGTTGCTGTACTGTGTGCAGTCTGGCCACTGATTGCTTGTACTGTGTGCAGTCTGGCACTGTGTTGCTGTACTGTATGCAGTCTGGCCACTGTATTGCTGTACTGTGTGCAGTCTGGGCACTGTGTTGCTGTACTGTATGCAGTCTGGCCACTGTATTGCTGTTGTTACTGTGTGCTAGTTGCATGGCCACTGTGTTGCTGTACTGTGTGCAGTCTGGCCACTGTTTGCTGTACTGTGTGCAGTCTGGGCACTGTGTTGCTGTACTGTGATGCAGTCTGGCCACTGTGTTGTACTGTGTGCAGTCTGGGCACTGTGTTGCTGTACTGTATGCAGTCTGGCCACTGTGTTGCTGTACTGTGTGCAGTCTGGCCACTGTGTTGTTTTACTGTGTGCAACATGGCCACTGTGTTGCTGTACTCTGTGCAGTCTGGCCACTGTGTGTTGCTGTACTTGTGCAGTCTGGCCACTGTGTTGCTGTACTCTGTGCAGTCTGGCCCACTGTGTTGCTGTACTCTGTGCAGTCTGGCCACTGTGTTGCTGTACTGTGTGCAACATGGCCACTGTGTTGCTGTACTCTGTGCAGTCTGGCCACTGGGACTGTGTTGCATTGCGGTGCCATTTCTTTCTATACCATACCGTTCCTTTAGAGTTTGATATATCTTGTCAAACATCAAGATTTTCTGACACAGCCAATTTCTTTGGGATTGACTCATCAGCCCAAACTTGGCTTTATACTTTGGTCTCAACTTCATTCCATTTTACAGCCATTGCTACAGCAAAAAGAAAAGTGGCAAAACAGCGGGAAGGGAGAACGAAATAAAGCGCCAAAGGGGAGAGTACCAGCGGCCAACCCGTAAACTAAAACACCAGGGTGCTGTGAGGTCGCGAGTGCAGCAGGCCTGCGGGAATGCACACCGTTCCAGGTCACATCACGATCTTAAAGTGAATGTAAACAGCTCGGTACGCTTGGGAACCGTTTGGAACCGTTCTATTTTGCCTGTGTACATCGTAAACACACACACACACACGAACAAACACACCCACACACACACACACACACACACACAAACACTCACGCAATCACGCACGCACACACATACACACACACACCAAACACACACCCCCCCCACACACACATAACCACACACACACACACACACACCACCACACACACACACACACACACACCACGCATACACACAAACACACCACACTACACCACAACACAACACACACACACACAACACAACACACACACACACACCCACACACACACACCACACACAAACACACACACACCACACACATACACACACACCACACACACACACCACACATACCACACACACACACACACACACACACACACACACACCACACAACACACACACACACACACACACCACACACACCACACACCACACACACACACACACCACACCACCACACACACACCCCACACACACACACACACACACACACACACACACACACACACCACACACACACAACACACACACACACCACACACACACACACACACACACACACCACACCACACACACACCACCCACACACACACCACACACACACACACACACACACACACACACACACACACACACACACACACACACACACACACACACACACACACACCACACACCACCACACACACACACACACACACACACACACACACCACCACACCACACACACACACACACACACACACACACACACACACACACCAACACACCACCACCACACCACCACACACAACAAACACACACACACACACAACCACACACACACACACACACACACACAGAGGAAACATCTCTGGAGGTAGGGACCTCATACATAATTTTTGTTTTATGATTTCATTTCAATTCGACCTTTTGTATAAGGGCTATGAGTGTGTAAGAAACGGTTGTGGGTTCGAGTCCCGGGCTACACACAACATTAAAACTGGCCTTCTATACAATATAACATCATCGTTATGCTAGTGGAGTCAGTATAGGATAGATAGATAAGTCCCCCTTCCACCATTTCCCTGGGATGTTTATCCCCGTCGGCCATATCACCTGAGGTGGGTGCCGACGGGCCCAGTAGCTGATTTGGTTGAGCGTCGGATGCACATGCTAATGGTTGTGAGTTCGAATCCCGGGGTGGGCTACATTAAAACTGGCCTTCTCACTGTCCCATCTTAACATCATCGTTGTTCTAGTGGAGTCAGTGTAGGATTAGATAAGTCCCACTTCCGCCATTTCCTGGGATGGTTATCCCAGTCGGCCTTATCACCTGAGGTGGGTGCTGACGTAAAAACTAAACCAAATCAATCAATCAAGAAACGGGCCCCTGTTCTTGGGATGAGAAACCGTGTCGTAACACTTGTTTTCGTTGTTTGCCGAATTGCGCAGAGACTTGAATGCAAAGGGGCTGGGAGAGAGCCTCATAGGTGAACAACCAGCTCATGAGTATTGATATGTAGGCCTAGAGTGCAAAGAGCATTCTTTGACATAGACTGAGCTATACAGATGAAATTAAGATTATTTATATTGGAGTGAACGGTGTACCATTAACAGTGTAACGTAATGGTGTAGTTCATTTATCACTGGTATTAACTAAATCTCCCCCACCCCACCCCCACCCTTTCCAAGACATGCGTACTATTTTTAGATCATTATTTTTTCCGTTTCTGCATGACCGCTGGCGGTATTGAAAGGAAAGCGCTGCTTCTTTGTTGGAGAGGTATCCAAGGGAGAGAGCTGTATGGTTCAATGTGTGCGATTCAAACTGGTCTCCAGGCTTTCTGTGAAACCAGAAAATAATCTGACGTGTGTGTGTGTGTGTACGTGTGTGTGTGTGTGTGTGTGAGTGTGTGTGTGTGTGTGAGAGAGAGAGAGAGAGTGTGTGTGTGTGTGTGTGTGTATGTGCGTGTGTGTATGTATGTGTGAGTGAATGAGTGTGTGTATGTGTGTGTGTGTGTGTGTTGTTTTAGATAGTGATTATGGTGGTATGTATCACTTGTACTTCATCGTAGAAATGTTTATTTCTAGGAAACATCTCTCGTGGGAGGGTCCTCGTTCGTCATTTTTCTCTTTTACGATTTCATTTCAATTCGACCTTTGTATAAGGGCTATGAATATTTGTTATTGGTATGCCGCATTATATGAATTCATGAGAAAATGTTTCTGCCTAAAAGTGTCTATATTTTGGAGTTTCTATGTAAAATTCGGGTTTCTCTCCCGAGATAAACGCACTGTTGCCATGGTGCAGCGCCTCCTCCCGTCTTACGCTGCATGCTAGTAATTTCGTTATGACATAAAAATGACTTTTCTGCACAATTTTACCAGGGATAGCTCTTTTGTTGTCGTAGGTTCTTTTACGTGCGCTACGTGCATGCTGAACCTGTGTTTATCGCCTGATTTTGAAAGACTAGCACCCACACTACCACCAGGTTTATTGAAAATCGGGTGATGGATTACTATAATGTTACTGTTATTTTTGTTTAAAGCCCAGCTGACTGCGTAGAGCCATATCGGGGATGTAACCGTTTCAAAACATGCACAGTACTTCAACAGGAGAAGAAAATTAAGTACGACATCAATGCATTGGTGCACATAATCCAAGGTATGCCCCGGACGTTGACCTCTCCGTCCAATCTATCGCACAGGGGATTTAAAAAAAAACATAACAAATTTAAACAAAACTGAGGACACTAAAATATGCATAAAAACAAGCCTAAATTAGCTAATACAGGTGATATGATGAATGCGGAAAGGCAAGGGCCGGAGAAACAAATGGGGAATAGGCGGTGAGATCCCGTTCATTCTTCCTTTGTGACTCAGTGGATAGGGACAGAATGTTTTAAGGCTTTTTTTTTTTTTTTTTTAAATAAGATTGCCACTATGTCTCATATACACTTTGTGATGTTAGACTTAAAACTTTACTAAACGAACGAACGAGAGAAAAAAAATATCCTTGTCTCAACTTTGTAAAAGGTTTAACTGCTAGTCTATCCATTTCAGTGTACATGTGTCTTGTGGCAGTGATGGCAGAAAGAACAAAAACTCCGTCATAAGCTTGCGTGTTTTTTCAGCTAACGTGTTTTCATTATTATGGTTCTTATCATTATGATTATTATTATCGTCATCGGATGTTATTATGATATTGCATCAGCATTGATGAGTTTGAAGTGTGTTTCTTTGGTTGTTCTTGCATCATTTGTGTGGATATTGGCAATAAACTGTTATCATGACTTCATTTATGCTCCTTTCCATGTTGGCTGTTATGTGTATGCGAGTTTCCTCCCCTTTCGATTACCGGGGATACTTTCGTATTCATATGTTATGATACGAATAGTTGCTGCATGTTTTGGGTGTGGTAGGCCATATACACACACACACACACTCTCTCTCTCTCTCTCTCTCTCTCTCTCTCTCTCTCTCTTTCTCTTTCTCTCTCTCTCTCTCTCTCCCTCTCTCCCTCTCTCTCTCTCTCGGCCTGTCTCTTTCTCTTTCCGCCCCACTCCCCCAACACACACACACACTCTCTCTCTCTCTCTCTCTCTCTCGGCCTGTCTTTTTTTCTCTTTCCGCCCTCCCTCCCCCAACACACACACACACACACACACTCTCTCGACCTGTCTCTCTCTTTCCGCCCCCTCCCCACAACACACACACACACACACACACACACACACACACACACTCGACCTGTCTCTCTGTCTTTCCGCCCCCACCCCACTCCCCCGTTCGTGTGTGCACGCGCGTGTGTCTGTAAGAGATAGAGACGCTTGACACTCAGTGTCGATTGTGGTTTTAATGACTTGAGGTTGGGGTAGGGGCTGGGCGTGACAATTCCACTTGAAACACTACGTGACAGATCCTAGCTAGACTACGAAATGCAAACCACCTGGATATCTTTCACGCTTCTTTACCTTACACATCGCCATTTTTTTTTTTTTTTTTTTTTAACTACACGCATATCTCCTCACTTTGTATACATCATTTACGTGAATTTAAAAACAATCATTTTTAACAATTGATCGCAAACAAACAAAAACATACCACTGTGGAGTTTATAATATCTATAACATAGGCAAATCAATAATCCATTTACTATTATCCATCTGTTTCATACATCTGCACCGTTATACTTTTTCATGATGATAATAATCATGCAAGGAAAAGGACTATCAAGGTCGACCTTGCCAAACAGAGTAAATGTAGGTACGATGTCACAGTTCCCAAATGAAAGAAAGTAAGGTTGTCTCTTGCAAAGACAAAAAACAAACCAACAAAAAGATACCTCGACAGAATTATACTACCTGACCTGAAAATACAAAACGAAGCAGACACCTTTTAGGAAGACAACTCTGTAAAAAACATTGTTGGGAGTTGGGGAGCAGCCTAGGTGACCCTCCTAGAGACTGTCAGTATTTAGGTCCTTCAAAAGGAAAGTCCTTAATGCATCTAAAGCAGATAGCGATCGTTTCCTTCTGTGCAGAACTCGTCTGATCTGCCAGGGATACTATATACCAAAAAGAAATCCTCAAACAAAACATACGATTACTACATTATCTAATCTCTCCTCTGAAAAAAAAATTACATTGTCTAAGCTATCCTCAGACAACAACAACAACAAAAAGAATGATTACTACATTGTCTAAACTATCCTCAATCAAAGTTTCAGTTTCAGTTTCTCAAGATGACGTCTCCGCGCTCGGAACGAATTGCATATGCACTAAAGTCACAGGCGCCACGTGTACGGTGACCGTGGCACATGCCTGCACATTAACCCATGAGCTGGCCAGGCCCGCAATCAAATACGGTGATTATTACAGTGTATGATTATTACATTGTCTAAGCTCTCCTCAAACGAAAAGATGATTATTACATTGTTTAAGCTATCCTCAAATCAAAAATATGTTCATTATATTGTCTAAGCTATCCTCAAACAAAAAAGATGATTATTACATTGTCTAAGTTATCCTCAAAACAAATACATGACGATTACATTGTATGATTATTACATTGTCTAAGCTATCTTCAAAAAAACAAAAAAGAGATGATTATTACATTGTCTAAGTTATCCTGAGACAAAAAAATGATCATTACATTGTCTAAGTTATCCTCAAACATAAAAAAGATTATTGTTACATTGTCTAAGCTATCCTAAAAAAAAGATGATGATTACATTGTCTAAGCTATCCTCAAACAAACAAAATGATTAACACATTGTCTAAGCTATCCTAAAAAAAAGATGATGATTACATTGTCTAAGCTATCCTCAACAAAAAATGATTATTCATTGTCTAAGCTATCCTCAAAAAAAAGATGATTATTCATTGTTTAAGCTATCCTCAAACAAAAAGATATTATTTCATTGTATAAGCTATCCTCAAACAAAGATGAAATGTTAAGCTATCCTCAAACAAAAGAGATGATTATTTCATTGTTTAAGCTATCCTCAAACAAAAGAGATGATTATTTCATTGTTTAAGCTATCCTCAAACAAAAAGATGATTATTTCATTGTGCTAAGCTATCCTCAAACAAAAGAGATGATTATTACATTGTTTAAGCTATCCTCAAACAAAAAAGATGATTATTTCATTGTCTAAGCTATCCTCAAACAAAAGAGATGATTATTACATTGTTTAAGCTATCCTCAAACAAAAAGATGATTATTACATTGTATAAGCTATCCTCAAACAAAAGAATGATTATTACATTGTCTAAGCTATCCTCAAAAAAAAGATATTGATGATTATACATTGTCTAAGCTATCCTCAAACAAAAAAGATAATTATTACATTGTCTAATCTACCTCAAACAAAAAGATAATTATACATTGTCTAAGCTATCCTCAAACAAAAAAGATGATATTACATTGTCTAAGCTATCCTCAAACAAAAAAGATGATTATTACATTGTCTAAGCTATCCTCAAACAAAAAAGATGATTATTACATTGTCTAAGCTATCCTCAAACAAAAAAAATGATTAACTTAACATTGTCTAAGCTATCCTCAAACAAAAAGATATTATTTACATTGTCTAAGCTATCCTCAAACAAAAAAAAAATTGATTAATTACATTGTCTAAGCTATCCAAACAAAAATGATGATTTACATTGTCTAAGCTATCCTCAAACAAAAAAATATTAACAATTGTCTAAGCTATCCTAAAAAAAAAGATGATGATATTACATTGTCTAAGCTATCCTCAAACAAAAAATGATTATAACATTGTTAAGCTATCCTAAAAAAAAGATGAATATTACATTGTCTAAGCTATCCTCAAACAAACAAAGATGATTATACATTGTCTAAGCTATCTCTAACACAAAAAGATAATATTACATTGTCTAAGTATCCTCAAACAAAAAGAAACTGATTATTACATTGTCTAAGCTATCCTAAAATAAAAGATTTTTACATTGTCTAAGCTATCCTCAAACAAAAAGATAATTATTACATTAGTATCTAAGATATTATCCTATCTAACAAAAAGATGATTATTACATTGTCTAAGCTATCCCAAAAAAAATGATTATTACATTTTGCTACTTGTAAAAAAAGATATTATTACATTGTCTAAGCTATTCTCAAACAAAAAAATAGATTATTACATTGTTCTAAGCTATCCTCAAACAAAAAGATATTATTACATTGTCTAAGCTATCCTCAAACAAAAAAGATAATTATTACATTGTCTAAGCTATCCTCAAACAAAAAGATAATTATTACATTGTCTAAGCTATCCTCAAACAAAAAAGATATTATTACATTGTCTAAGCTATCCTCAAACAAAAAGATAATTATTACATTGTCTAAGCTATCCTCAAACAAAAAGATAATTATTACATTGTTTAAGCTATCCTCAAACAAAAAGATATTATTACATTGTCTAAGCTATCCTCAAACAAAAAGATATTATTACATTGTTTAAGCTATCCTCAAACAAAAAAGATATTATTTTCATTGTCTAAGCTATCCTCAAACAAAAAATGATATTATTACATTGTCTTAAGCTATCCTCAAACAAAATAGATAATTATTTCATTGTCTAAGCTATCCTCAAACAAAAAAGATAATTATTACATTGTCTAAGCTATCCTCAAACAAAAAGATAATTATTTACATTGTCTAAGCTTCCTCAAACAAAAAATGATTAATTATTTCATTGTCTAAGCTATCCTCAAACAAAAAAGATATTATTTACATTGTCTAAGCTATCCTCAAACAAAAAAGATATTATTACATTGTCTAAGCTATCCTCAAACAAAAAGATAATTATTACATTGTCTAAGCTATCCTCAAACAAAAAGATATTATTACATTGTCTAAGCTCCTCAAACAAAAAGATAATTATTCATTGTCTAAGCTATCCTCAAACAAAAAGATAATTATTCATTGTCTAAGTCTATCCTCAAACAAAAAGATGATTATTACATTGTTAAGCTTCCTCAAACAAAAAAGATATATTATCATTGTCTAAGCTATCCTCAAACAAAAAATGTGATTATTACATTGTTATGATGATTACATTGTCTAAGCTTCCTCAAACAAAAAAGATAATTATTACATTGTCTAAGTTATCCTCAAACAAAAAAGATAATTATTACATTGTCTAAGCTATCCTCAACAACAAAAAGATGATTGATTACATTGTCTAAGCTATCCTCAAACAAAAAAGATATTATTACATTGTCTAAGCTATCCTCAAACAAAAAAAGATAATTATTTACATTGTCTAAGCTATCCCAAACAAAAAAGATAATTATTACATTGTCTAAGCTATCCTCAAACTAACAAAAAATGATTATTACATTGTCTAAGCTATCCCCAAATAAAATGATTCTTACATTGTATGATTATTACATTGTCTAAGCTATGTTCGAACAAAAAGATGAGGATTACAGTGTCTAAGCTATCCTCAGACACCCCCCCCCCCCAAAAAAAAAAAAAAAAAAAAAAAAAGAGAGAGAGAGATGACTATGCTATTGCATTGTCTAAGCCTGAGGCAGCCAACTGTCCAACTATTTAAAATGATTTTTTGATTTTACTCAAAATACAACTGACAATATAAACGCAAACATTCGGCGACTAAGCCCATTTCTTTAATACGGTATGTATTCGCTTTTTGCGAGAACTTCTGCGTAACACATACAATGTAATATAGCGTGTTCGTCATCAGATTTCGCCAGATCAACCACATCTTGTCGTTTTGCGATCTGTTTTTTGAATTGTGATCCATGTATTGACTTCTTCAGATTTATTATTGACATCTTTGTAACATGAATACCTAAATGAATATACATATATGTATACATACATATGTATCTATCTACATCTATCTATCTATATCTATCTGTCTATCTATCTATCTATCTATCTATCTATCTATCTGTCTGTCTGTCTGTCTATCTATCTATCTATCTATCTATCTATCTGTCTGTCTGTCTATCTATCTATCTATCTGTCTATCTATATCTGTCTATCTGTCTATCTATCTATCTATCTATATCTATCTGTCTATCTATCTATCTACTATCTATCTATCTATCTATCTGTCTGTCTATCTATCTATCTATCTGTCTATCTACTGTCTATCTATCTATCTATCTACTGTCTATCTGTCTATCTATCATCTATCAATCTATCTATCTATCTATCTATGTGTGTGTGTGTGTATGTGTGTGTGTGTGTGTGTGTGTAATAAAAAAATAATAAAATAAAACAAACAAACAAAAAACCGCCGACAGGAGAAGGGCATCCAGGAGTCATGAGTGTGAGAAGTTAAAGGCCGAAACACTTGCTTGCCGGGGTTTCTCCTCTGAGGACTTTCTGCTCTCCGGCTCTTTCCTGAGTTTCTTAATATTGACTACATTGCATTTTCTCTTTTAACAGTTTGACACACCCGACAAGTGTTGGCAGTTCTTTAATCTAATTCAAACCATTTCTTTATGCTAAAAAGTCTTATAGTTTTTAATTTATGCCTATCCAGAGTATCTCTGTGCCATTTATTACCATCACCATTATATATTTCTCAGTTTGGAGAAAGAATACTTTAAAAACAAAGGAACAAATCATTACCTATTTTGACACCACTCCGCCTGTTGGGAATAGAACAGAAATTTTCCTACCCCGTGGTCAATGGTCAATATATGTGCAGATCTGCCAGCGCCTTGATCTTCTTCGTGTGTATATATATATATATGCATACTGAATGTCAAAAATACGCACGTTAAAGATCCTGTGAGTCATGTCAGAGGCTGGCTTATGGAAACATGAAAACACCCAGCGAACACGCCACCAAAGGGATGAAAACTGTGCAGGCCTATGCGGAGTATGGTCAACTCGCCTAATAGCTTGAATTATCTGTGACGCACTGAAAAAAAAATCTGATTATGAGCAACACGCAGCAAATCGAAATATTAGAGAATAGCGCCGAACAACAACGATTTGTAATCATGGTTTCTGCGACCTGCATAATCAAAAGCAAGATCTGTTTTGGCGGAGAAATAGTTGCATGCACAGACCGTATGTAACACTAAATGTCAGCAGTTTTACCATCCCGTGATAGCTCAGTTGGTAGAGCGGAGGACTGTAGAGGTGCAACACAAAGCAATCCTTAGGTCGGTGGTTCGAATCCGCCTCGCGGGAATTTTTTCTCTCTCTATTATTCCCTATTTACCATTTCTTTGTTTGTTAGTTCGTGTCCTATTTGAGCCCAAATTATTACCCTTTTCAAAAAATTTGTAGTAGATTTGAGTCACGGATGAGTACCTTTCAGTGTGTATTGCGAACGCAGGGTATGGAGGTCTCCATTTCTATTTCTTTTCTAATAGGCGTTTACTGTTGTTTTCTTCTCAGTTATGCCAGCACCAGAGAGGAGAGACCATTCCAAGCCCAGAAGGTCGCAAATGTGGGACTGCAGATAGCTTTCAGATATGCAAATTAGTTGAATAATAAATCAGGCTGTCCTGACGGGGACGAATAAACTGTCTCGAACCAACTGGCGATGGTTTTATCAGGATGGGGCTTAAGAAACGCTACCTCCAATAACTTGACACATGCGACTACATCTCAAACCGAACCGGCGAGTGGTTGGTTGATATTTTGGGTCATACGGCAGACATCTTGCTTATGCATATGTATCAACCATGACCTGAAGGAACAGAGTCGCACGATCGAAAGAGGCATGTTGAATCTTCTTTACCGTCGCCTGACAAAACTGCTGAAGAAATAATGCGAAAAAGTGTGGGATAGATCTGACTGTCGGAACAACGGGACGCAATCATGCGGGAAAAAACGCGCTTCCAGACTTATCACGAGACAAGACAGAATATGTACACATTCGAGATATGACGACAAGCCATGTGGTGGATATATTGGTTTCTGGTTTTCTATCATGTGACTCTGTTCTTGCAGGTCATAGTTGCATGCACATATGCATGATAAAGCAAGATGTCTGCTGCAGCAATTAAAACATCAACCAATCAATGGCCTGTTCGGTTCGAGATGTAGTCGCGTGTTAAATTGACAGTGGCGGAGACCATCCCCAAACCGGCGGGTGGCGAATAGCGTATAGTCCTCAAATATGGAGATTAGGTGCCTGGACGAACCATAAGTCCTGGATTAACCAGCGATGGTTTCTATCAGGGCTGGGTGGGGTCGCTTGGCAAGACCAGACCACACCTAGAAATTCCCTTTATATATGTCCTATCGAGAGCCAGCTGAGATACAAAGACGTTTGCAAGCGTGACGTGAAGGCGCTTGAGATCAACACTGAGTCCTGGGAGGACCTCGCAGACGACCGCAACAGCTGGAGAACTACTCTCAAGAAACAGCTGCGGATTGGTGAGGACAAACTGTCAGCTGCTGCAGCAGAAAAGCGAGTTCGCAGAAAAGGGATGACACCCAACAGACCAGCATCAGCATACACATGCGACAGCTGCGACAGAGACTGCCTCTCTCGCATTGGTCTCTACAGTCACAGGCGACGCTGCTTGGACCAAGCAGACAGCCCATCTAGACATCTAGACATTACTTTGTCCATGGTCAGTCATGACCGAAGGAGGCCTACTACTATGTCCTATCGGGAGCCATCAGGGAGATCGTGTGCCTCCTAAAACCCCAACCTCTTCCGCTCACAGGGATCGGGCCTCAGTTGGTTTGAGCGTCGGCTTCACATGCTAATAGTTGTGGGTTCGAATCCCGGGGTGCGCTACATTAATTAATACTGGCCTTATTACTGTCCCGACTTAACATCATTGTTGTTCTGGTGATAGGATTAAATAAGTCTCTCTTCCCCCCAGTTCCATGGGATGGTTATCCCCGTCGGCCATATCACCTGAGGTGGGTACCAACGGGTGGCGGGTGGCGAATAGCAAATGGTCCTCAAATATGGAGATTAAGTGCAAACTACGTCAGGCTTTGCCTGGACGAACCACAAGTCCTGGGCAAACCGGCGATGGTTTCTATAAGGGCTGGGCGGGGTTACTTTGCAAGACCAGGACCACACCTAAAAATTCCCTTTAATTTTATGTGTCGGTTGTATCAGCTGAGAGGTGGGTGTCGGCGTAAAACTGAACCAAATCAATCAATCAATCAAACCGAACTGTTTGATATTTTAGATCATGCAGCAGATATCTTGCTTATGATTATGTATGAACCATGACCTGAAGGAACACAGTCGCATGATTGAACGAGGCATGTTGAACACTTCTACGCCGTCCCCAAACCGGCGGGTGGCGGGTGGCGAATAGCAAATGGTCCTCAAATTTGGAGGTTAGGTGCAAACTACGTCAGGATGTGCCTGGACGAACCACGAGTCCTTGGCTAACGGGCGATGGTTTCTGTCAGAGCTGGGCGAGGTCACATGGCAAGGCCAAGACCTCACTTGAAATTCCCTTTATGTTCTATCTGGAACCTTCAAGAGAATCATGTGCCTCCTAAAACCCTGACCGCCTTTGCTCACAGGGAGCGGGTCTCAGTAGCTCTGTTGGTTGAGCGCTGATTTCATATGCTAAGGTTGTGGGTTCGAATCTCGGGGTGCTCTACATTAATTAATACTAGCCTTCTTCCTGTCCCATCTTAACGTTATTGTTGTTATGGTGCTGTTGGTATAGGATTAAATAAGTCCCCCTTTCCTCCACTTCCCTGGGATGGTTATCCCCGTCGGCCATATCACCTGAGGTGGGTGCTGACGTAAAAACGGAACCAAAAACAAACAAAACAACAACAACAAAAGAAAAAAAGAATAATAAAAAAAAAAGACAGCTAACAGGATAAGTGTTTTGGCCATGAGCTATTGGCACTCACTACAACTTCTCTGATCACCAAGTTTCATTACAATCGGCAAGAACTGGGAAAAACAAAAAACCAAAAAACAAAAACAAAGCAAAACAAAAACAAAGTAAAACAAAACAAAACAAACGGTCACATTCATCTCCAGGTGTTGCCTGATTATCACGTAGACGGCAAACAAAAAAAGAAGAAGATCAGTGGATGGGGCCGGGTGGCATTTGGCAAAGCCATAACTATGAAATACCACGGGTCCGAATGGGTCATGCAGCGCATTGACAGCCACTCTTTGCTTAAAGAAATGACTGCTGATTGGCGTCGGGAGCTTGTGAGGTGAGTGTCCCGAGAATAATAATAATAATAATAATAATAATGATAATAATAATAATAATGAAAATATTAATGATAATAACAACAATAATTATAATGATGATAATAACAACAATGATGATGATGATAACAATAACAACTATAACAACAACAACAATAATAATAATAACACAATAATAATGATAATGATGATGATGATGATGATGATGATGATGATGATGATGATGATGATGATGATGATATAATAATAATAATAATAATAATAATAATAATAATAATTACAGTATTCATACAGCGCCAAATCTTGACATTTCAAATCAAAGCGCACTCACGCACCAGGCACACGCGAACAATCGACAAAGACACCTTACAATATATAATACACAGACTGAGGGAAAGATGTAGTTGTAGAATTCATTGTTGGGAAAAGAGGCTCTAGCCCCTGTGTTCACAAGCTAGGTCTTTTGGTCATGAGCCAATTGCGCGGTATCCCCTGTAGAAAAACCTGTAGAGTTGAATTCAGAGGTAATAATAAATAATAATAATAAATGACTGTTATATACCGCTGTTCTCCTACACATAGGTAAAGACTCACTGCGGTTTACATTAATTAATTCATTTTTCCCAATCAGCCCTATGCATAGTGGTCAATTATACTAACTCCCACTCCTAGTCCCCCCCCCCCCCTCAACACACACACACTAGCACATCTGTTGCAAGCAAGTACTAACATATAAAATACTGAATCAGAAAGATCAAAAATCATGTTTCATTACTGGTTGTATTCATCAAAAACGTGAGTCTTGAGGCCTGCCTTGAAAGAAAAGAGAGATGATGAACAGCGGAGAGAAAAAGGCAGATCGTTCTAGACAAGTGGAGCCTGGCAACGGAAGGCTCGGTGTCCTGTGGTTTTGTATTTTGATTTTGATTTTGCCAGAAGCTTCTGGTTGCTTGACCTGAGACTGCGTTCAGGCGTGTATGTTTTAAGCACAGGAGAGAGGTAGATAGGCAAGGTACCATCAAAATGCCGATAAACCAGAGTAACTAGTTTATATTCTACTAGGGAGCCAGTGGAGCTGCTTCAATAGGCTGGTTGCTGAGGTGGTCTTCTGCTTTTTGAAAACCAGCCTATTTTGTACCCTCTGAAGGCACTTAATAGGAAAGGATGGGAGACCTGCAAGAACTGCATTACAATAATCCAGTCTTGACAGTACAAAGGTACCAGTCGCCGAATCCTTAGGCAGGTGGTTTAAATCCGCCTCCCTGGAATTTTTTTTACGCGGGTTAGTTGATAGAGCCAGGGAATCAGGATCTGATATCTCGAGTTCAATCCCAGTCCGCAACATTAAAATCTGGCCTGTCTGCTGCCCATCTTAATGTTTCCATCATTTTGGTGGTGTCAGCTTAGTGTTTGATAAGTCCCTTCTCCTATTTCCCCGTTTCAAGACCTTGCGCAGTGCATAGGGTTTTGTGCGGGCTCAGGAAATCTGTCAGTTAATTGCTGGCGGAGTTGGGTGGAGCGCATGTGGAGTTGTATGAGTGTAGTGAATACCTCTTGAAGAACTCAAATAACTCGCATATGACACCAAGCAATATAACGCTAATGTCTCTACACAGTCATCTTTAAGAGCTAAGAACGGCGTTCGCTCATTGAGGTCCTTCAACCCTTTGACTCCCGCACCCTGTTCACCAGCATCCTGCATTGTTAACCATGCTCGCAAAGAAAAAACATAATCCTATGACTCTCCCACCCTATACACCAGCTTCGTGTAAGAAGCTGGTGGATAGGGTGAGGAAGCCAAACGGTTAAATGTTTGCAGCTGGCGGATATGGTGCGGGAGTCATAGGGTTAAGGGTGGAGCATCGAATGGGTCCTGTCCCTCAACAAGACCCGCCCTCAGTTACTACAGGTCGTTCCCGTCGATTTTGTTGCGCCAGTGGACGCCAGAGGAAAGCTTCCCTGACCACCGAGCTGCGTATTAGCCGTCAAGAACTAATCTATCAAAAGCGGCCACATCCATCACTAGATGTGCCCTGACAGTGAACAAAGAATGGGGGGGGGGGGGGGGGGGGGGGAATGGGACTTCTGTTCGTAGAGAAGAATACGGTATTCACGAACTGGATAAAAAAGAAAGAAAGAAGCAACACACACACAAACAAAAAAAAAAAAGAAAGAAAGAAAGTAAAGAAAGAAACACAGCTCCTGTGACGTTAGTGCATATGGAATTCGTTCCGAGCGCGGACATGTCTTGAGAAACTGAAACTCAGTCATATGAACACACAGGTCAACGCGCACAACTGTTGCCTACTGCAAATGAAATCGCATGCTTGGTTGGGAAAAAAAAATTCAGAAAGTCAAGCAGAAAAGAAAAATATTCGACATATTAGTGTAACGATCATTAGAACACTTTGAAAAAAAACTCCATGTGATTTTGTAGTTACATGTGAATAACTTCCACCCGGACAAAATGATTAACTTTTCCGAGTGACAGTGAGGACAGATCGTAACTCGTTATCGGGATGGCGAAAG
Organism: Monoplex corrugatus; assembly: GCA_030674185.1. Taxonomy (NCBI): domain Eukaryota; kingdom Metazoa; phylum Mollusca; class Gastropoda; order Littorinimorpha; family Ranellidae; genus Monoplex; species Monoplex corrugatus. Next base: position 64,253,452 of record JAPXFY010000023.1, read on the forward strand.
TAATGCTTGACACCAAAGAAGTGATATTTGTGTAGGTGTGTGGGTGATCACCAAAGACGTTATAATGTTTTATAATGTTTTTGGTGATCACATAGTCCCTTAAATATTTAGGTGACTGTTGGAGAGAGAGAGAGAGAGAGAGAGAGAGAGAGAGAGAGAGAGAGAGAGAGAGAGAGAGAGGACGATGTTACTTCCCCTGATTACTCTACCGCTTCCGCTACGCCTTCTGGATGCCGTGCACAGCTTCGGTAAGTGAGTGTTGTCGCTCATAAGTTAAGGACAAAATGAAAGTGTTCTTGATGTTTGATTTAGCTTTCGGGTTTTATTCCAGTCGTTTTCATGTTTCACCAATGTGCAGAGACACAGAAAAGTCAATAACACTGATTCGATTTCGATTACAATTAGCGCAGACCATAGTCCATTATCACGATTGTGTCAAACTTGTCGAGTCGAGTTACTGGTAACGGAAGTGTCACATCTCTGCAACTTTTCGGGATTTCTTGGGCTGCTCCAAGATGCCAGCACCTCTGGGCTAGTCTGGCTGGAATTCGTTCGTATTGTTTAGCATGGAAGGAACTCGAGTTTTCCATATAATTACGAAACTTTAGATCTACAAAAAAAATTAAAAATTAAAAATAACACGGACCAGTTTGTTTCGGTTTCGCTTCCGCATATAACCAAGGGAAAGAAATCATAATGTTTCAAACAAACAGTATCATTACAGTTACCTCCCTTGTGTTGTGTGTGTGTGTGTGTGTGTTTAGCACAGTAAACTTCCGTTAGTTTTCTCTGTATCTTTCTTACACACACCACCCCCCACAGTTTTAGTTTGACATCTCGGCGCTCGGAATGAATTTCATATGCACTGATGTCACAGGTGCTATGTGTATTGTGATCATGGCACAAAAAAGCCTTAGGCCTGCACATAAACCCATGAGCTGGCCAGGTCCTGAGCCCTACCTAGACTATGTTTTTACCTTGTCTAATATTTTATACTGGTATTTTATCAGCCTACCACTGGAATAAACTTGGTTACGTGTAAATGACGTGTATCTGTGCATCTTACCTTTAAAAAAACAACTATATAAAGTAAATAAAACAAAGTCTGAATCACAACACAACTAGCTGTTCTGTATAAACTCATCTCACATGACAAACCCCCTCCCCCCACCCACCCACCAAGTCAATGCACAAATGGTCAGATGTCTATCAACTAGGTGAAGCAAAAAAGCAAAAACAAAAAAAGAAAAAAGAAAAAGGTTTGGCCGAAAACTGTGCCAATCTTGTTTTGTTAGATTAAATATGCATTCTGATTCTATTTTTGTGTTCTTCTGGTTTGTAAAACTAAAAGAACAAAACTCAAAAACGCAATCCCATCCAGTCCTTTCCAGTCTAGTCCAACTCACTGCTTGGCATTGCTGCTGATTTTCTACCTCTTCAAGAAGCTTTCTTCAGGTGGAATGAAAAGCTTCCTTCAGGTGGAATGAATAGTCTTCTCTTGTACCTTGAAGTTGGGGTTTGTATTTTGTGTTATGAGGTGCAAGCATACTATTAATATAGATCAGTGGGTGTAGTAGCCCAGTGAGTAAACATCGAACTTCCAGTCGGAAGGTTCTGAGTTCGATCCATCTATAAATCTCTGTCTAATGGGTAAATGATGGAGATTTTGCTGGTCTTTTAGGTCAATATGTGTGCACACCTGACAATGCCTAAACCCCTTTCATGTGTATACACAGGTAGTCACATATCACATCATCATCATCAGGTGCTTTGCCGCATGGCGTTGGCGATCATGGACTTCCATCTGTCTCTGTCTCTTGTTGACAATCATGGACAAAAGAAAGATGAAGAACATATCACACATGCACGTAAAACATCCTTGCAGTCATGTCAGTGGCTGGAAACATAAAAATGCATGCTTACTGAAGATAAAGAATGCAGACTGTGCAGCAACAGACCTCCTGCACAGTGTGGGTAAAACAAAGTGATACATGTGTCTGAGAAAATCAGAATGCTTAAAAAAGCAACATATATGTATATGGTTCATGAAGACGATGACAATAATGACAGACCATAGCAATAAAAATAATGATAATGGAGTTTTTCTTCCCTCTTGAAATATTAAATCAATAATGAAGGTTCCATTTCCAGAGTATGTTTGTTTTTATGCTTTCAGTTATTCACTGACGACTGTGACAAATGGCAACATCAGAGCCTGACGATACAGAGTGCAGCATCTGCCATGAATCTTTCACTCAGCCCAAGCTGATCCTTTGTGGCCACCTGGTCTGTCGCCACTGTTTGATTTCCTGGCTGAAGACCCAGCAGGATGCTGCTTGCCCTCTCTGCCGAGATGTTATCGTGGAACCTGAAAAGCGAGCAGGATCGAGCGTGGAGAGAATTGTGGATGACTTCCCCACAGACCTGTCCATGGTGGTCAAAGTGGAGGCTGACCGTCTGTTGAACCGGAACCAGAAATGCTGTGTATGTGAGGACGTGGCGGCCACTTCTCTGTGTTTAGACTGCAGAGACTTGCTCTGCTCCTCTTGCGTCAAAGTTCACAGCAAATTATCCGCTTCACGTCACCACAAAGTAAAGACCTTGGTCTCCCTAACTGCGGATGAACTGGAGGCTAACCCAGCACCTTCCCCTGCTCCAACCATGCTAACAAGAGCTGTGAACTGCACTGTGTTACACATGGTGTGTCTATGTGCCATATATGTGCCACATCACGTCATAAGAGCTGCCCAGAAGTGATTGATCTAGAGGAAATGACAGACAAGGCACGCGAAGAGCTGGCAGAATTGACAGACAGACTGAGTGCCGGAGAGACGCAGGTAGACCAAGCTATCAAAAACCTGGACCAGCACCTGTATGATTTAGAGAAGAAAAAACAAATGAATCTGGCCAAGATAAAAGAGATGTGTGATCGTCTGGACCTGGCTGTCGGTAAATTTCGCAGTCGAATCAAGGAACTGGAATCAAGTGCACACTCTGACATCACCGCAGCAGCACAAGATGGGAAGAATTGTTTGCTGCGAAGACGAGGAAGACTGACGTCCCACAAAGCAGTAACACAAGGCTGTCAGGGTATGAAAATGAATGAGTCTGTCATTGAAATGAACCAAAAAATGAAGACACGTATTAAAGATCTTGATTTGACTTCCACCTTTCCTGCGCAAGCCAAGGCCTTTTCCACAGTAACACTGATGGTTGATTCTGAGGCTGTATCTCGGGTAGAGACAACTCTGGCAAACATGGGAAAGGTCAAGATTGCTTCTCCACGACATTCTGCATCTTCTCAGGTAATTTCTTGTTTTGTTTTACTTTGTTTTGCATCCTGAGCAGTGATTTCTTGGATAATTGTATGGACATTGTTTGACCCTTATTTTTCAGGCATTATGTTACTGCAAAAGCCTCATACTCCTTCAATGAGTGTACATTGAAGATTTTAAAGATGTCCACAAGCCACCAAATTGCTGACATGATTACCAGGATCTGTAGCATTCATATTCAGTGTTCTGTGTTTGTTTAAATATATGTATACCAAGAGGTTTCAAGCACTAGAAGGCTTGCACATATATATTTTACCTTGTGGTCATTGGTCCTCCTGGCCTAGACTGATATGGTATGTTTTTATCTTTTCATTTTATCCTTTGTGTCCTTTCTGTGGTCTTAGAGCAAATATAGTAGCACTTAAGTCCATGAAATTATCACCAAATTATTGCTGCAGAAGTAGTGGGGGTGGGGGGAAAATTTGGTCTTGTCAGAAATCGAACCTCTACATTCTCACTCTCAGATCTTTTTCTTCCTAGGTCATGTGCATTATCCATGAAGCCATTCCATCCCCATGTTTGGATCAGTGTGGTTTAAATTTTGAAAATATTTACTTGAAGTTATCCAGCAACTTGTGGGCTTGAACTAACTTGGATGGACATGTGTGGTGCTAAGCAAACACTTTTTTTTTTCAAGCTTCATTGAGATCTGTCAGAATTGAGCTTTTGTTGTGTATCTGTATCTACATATTTACCTCTATCTGTATCCATATCTCTGTCTCTGTTTTTATCATATATCTGTATCCATATCTCATTATCTGTCTCTCTGTTTCTATGTGTCTATACACTGGCAGCTGTCTCAGTATTAATTAACAGTATCCCACTTTCAGGAATTCTGTGCTAGAATTTACCTCTTTTTTTCTGACACTCTTTGTTGTTTCTGCCTTGCTCTCTTGCTTTCTGTCATTCATCCTAAATAAAGTCCCCATGGGGAAGAGTTTAGTCGCAGTCATACATACATATGAAAATATTGGAAACAGAAAAAAATATGTTTGTTGTTCTTTCCTTTGATAGTATGCCCACTGTGTATAAGGGCTGATCCAAAAAATCTTATCACTTTGAAAAAAAAAAAAAGGGAAATCCATTGTATGTGACATTTTTGTAGTCCAGAATACTCTCCTCCTTTCTCCACATAGTTTCACCTTCTCAGCCAAGAATCAAATGCTTTTTCATAAGCTGATTGAGAAATGGTCGTAAGCGGCATTTCTACTTACTTGTCCAAAGTCCTGGATTCTTGAAAACTTCTTGCCAACCATGTTTTGCCTCAGAAGGGGAAACAGTCAGAAGTTGCATGGTGCAAAGTCAGAACTGGCCTTTGCCTCATGCACACAAAAGACAGTATATAACAAATACACAAAATTATGGGAAAAATCCTAAAACTTGCAGATTTGTCATTGACCAGCAGAAAATGACAGATATGAAATCATTAAGTGTTACTGTCAGTGAATTAAATTGTGATAACTAGGGAGCTGGAGGGATAAATGGGATGTTTTGGGAAAGTGAGATAAATTCTACACGTTAAACTAAAGTGCTTGCACCGTGTTATTGTTGTTTCTGGTTCCTGTTTACTTGAATGCTGGTAGTCACGTTGATTTAGATTTCAAAGTAAATCTTCCACAAAGCTTGTAATGTCAGATGGATAAAACAGAGGAGATTCAAACACTGTACATCTTATTTTCTGTTCTTCCAAAAATATAATTCTGTCATTATTATATTATGTATCTGCTTGCTGCTTGCCTCTTACACAACTTCTGTGTATTTCTCTCAGAAGTGAGATCACCTTTGCAGCTGGAGTAATAAATATGTCAGAACTTGATCAGTGATTTGTCCTCTTGTCTGTGATTAGAATGTTCATGACTGCGATGGTGGTGGTGAGTGTGGTGGTTGTGGTGGTGGTGGTGGAATTGGTGGTTGTTGGTAGTGGAACTGCGCTTGATAGTGGTGGTAGTGGAAGTAGCTGTGTGGTGGTGATGGTAATGAGGATGATAATGATGAAAATAATGATGTTTGGGCTGGATTGGATTTTGTTTTATTAATTTTTTTACAAAGGAACTTTTGGACATAAAATGTGGGTTGCTGCGCTCGGGGAAAGCATGTTACCATTGTATGCCACCACTTTTTTTTTTCTGTTTTGATGTTTTTGTTTACCTGTAACAGTAGACTTGTCTGCATGATTTTGCCAGAAACAATGCCCAGTGAGAATACTGGCAGCTGTCTCAGTATTAATTAACACTAATAACAGTATCCCCACTTTCAGGAATTCTGTGCTAGAATTTACCTCTTTTTTTCTGACACTCTTTGTTGTTTCTGCCTTGCTCTCTTGCTTTCTGTCATCTCATCCTAAAGTTTCCGCCTTGGTACTATAATGTAATCCATTCATGTGTTTTATAAAGTCTTATTATACACTGTCTATTATATGATTGATTATTGGGTACATGTATTGAGTGCATTTTCAGCTCAAAGGAAATGTGATATTAGGAAACATTTTTGGGTAATTGAGGCTAGTTTTTGTATGTTTTAATGTTCATATTTTTGTTTGTTTTAAGGTTTAGTTGTTTGTGTTTGAAAACCTCTGGTGAGAAATTGGACAGAATTGTCAGCTCCAGGGGCACACCTTAGATTATGTGTGTGAGTGCATTGATATAATAATAATAATAATTACAATATTTATATAGCGCAAAATCTTGATAAAATCAAATCTAAGCGCTGATATGTGTACTTAATTCTTATTTTTCTTTTTCTAAATAATTGTGTGGCATTGGTGCATTGTGTAAATGTTCATGTATAGTATAGTATACTAGTATAACATAGTATAGCATATAGTAAATTAGTATAGTAAAGTAGCCTATAGTATATATATAATTATTATAAATGTGTGTGTGTGTGTGTATGTATATATATATATATATATATATATATATATATATATAAAATATATATATAATCTCTCTCTCTCTCTCGTGTGTGTATGTGTCTGTGTGTGTGTGTGTGTAAAGTATATTATATATATATATATATATATATATATATATATATATATATATATGTGTTTGTGTGTGTGTGTGTGTTTGCTCTTTTCGTTCATTAATTTCTTTATCGTCTGTTCACATATTTGCTTTAGACAACAATGCTTTTTCATGTACTGTTCTTGTACTGTCATACTCAGTTGTCCAGTCACAAATGTGAAACGCATGCAGTGAGTTTAGATGAGTTTGGAGAGTAGGGCAATTCAAGAATGATTTATCAGTCATTCTTATTTTCCTAACAGGATCAGTCACAGACCGTAGGCTTCTGTTTCCATGACATGCATGGCCGGAATATTCTTTTGAGCAATGACAGGCGAACAGCAAGGCAGAAATTAAAAGATCAAATCGGTGGAGTAGTGGTCTGCGATCAACCCATGAAACGTCACATGTTGTATGAGGTAAGAAGGAAATTGATGAGCATTATCCTATTCCAACTTATGAGTCATATACTTTATTAGATTATGTATAAATTCATTTTGAGATGAATAATCAACATTATTGCATAAGTTCAACATTTGGGTTAGGAAGTCATTAAGGTGTTGGGTTATGTGTTCCATAATATTTATGGTTTATGATTATGGATCCCGCGACCCAGTGTTGTAATCACTTTGCTAGGTTGACTTGTTGACATTTTGTTGACTAGTTGATAGTTTGAGATGTTTATTCAGGTTTTAAGTTAAGTCAAAGCATGGAATTCTTTTAGGATGTTGTGTGAATATGCAGTTGTGTGTATGTGCTTGTTTGACAATCATAGAGTGGCCTCGCAGTTGACGAGTCCTGGTTGGCACCTTCCAGTCTGCCTGCATGAGTTTACACAGGTGCAAATCATGCTCGGGGAACTTCATATGTGCTCAACCCACATACCAGTGAATGGGTACGCAACTTTTTTCAAATTTAGGGGAAAGGTGAAGCAGAGAAGAAGAGGAGATGGACAGTACCCTCACACTGCCGACACAGAGAAAAGTTGAGCCCTCGACCACTTCACTCCCCTATGACCTCTGCATTATTGGACAACCTTTACACTGTGTCTTACAAATAGTGCTTGTCTCTGACATCAGATGTCTAGGACTAGAAAGATTTTTTCTCTCCATACATTCAATCTTACAAATGTGACCTCCCACCACGTAATCAGTCTTAACTCGCAGTCAGTTGAACAGCACTAGGAGCTGAAAAGGTGACTGAGCGTCTATCTAGGGTGTTTTGACTTTTCCTCAAAATTGGTTTCTTTAGACTATAATCTATCCCCACAGAATTTTTTCTTGAAAATATTATTAATCATTTAAATTGTATTTATACATGATCGCAGCAGAAAGAACGCAGTTTCCTACCAAAAGTACATATTTTTGTCTCTTATTATAAACCGTAGCCTGTACAGTCCCCGCACATGTATAATACTAATGGAAAGCTCTCTGGGGCGCCTTTCAGATAATGACTGCGAAAATTAGAAACAAACTGGGTCAAACTCAAAGCCACCAAATAAAGAAATTTAAGGAAAATGTGTAGGAGAGCACACAAAAACTTTAGAGGCCATTTTTTTCAAAATGGCTGTCATGCAACTAAATGACTTTAAACATACATAACTTCTACATTTTTTTGAGTACAAGCTATATTCAAGTACCAAAATAATCAGCAGAATGTACACTTTCCAGTGATAGGTACATCTCAAAATGCCCAAAAATGCTAGTTTAAGACTGATTTCGTGGTGGGAGGTCACAAATAGTGCTTGTCTCTGACATCAGATGTTGAGGACTAGAAAAAGATTTTTCTCTCCGTAAGTCAGAACTCAAGTGGTAATCTAGGGGCTAGTCTTTTTCATGAGATATCAGCCATAGGTCTAATGAACAGCATGCATTTAGAGCATGTACACAAATAAATAACAACACCAACCCATGGCAACAAGGAAGGTATCCTTTGTAGAAATCTGTAGAACTTGTTTTAGAAGAATCCACTTTTATAGATAAATAAATATATATGCAGACAGCAAAAAGTTTGTGTCCACTGTAGAATTCATTTTCCCCAAGGAGAGCAGGCCAAATTCTGATTAGTACATCTTTTATGACAACCCCCCCCCCCCCCCCCACAAAAAACCCCACAAAAAAAACCCACCCAACCCCAAAAAAAAACCCAACCAACAATACCTCAAAACAAAACAAACAAGCAACACAAAACCCAAGAATAGCAACAACATCAAAAAACCCCATCCATCCCAAACCCCCCCCACCCCCTCTCCAAAGAGAGAGAGAGAGAGAAAAAAAAAGAGTGATAAAGAGAGAGAAAGATTAAAAATAAAAATCATACAAACCTTCACATACCAGTGGACTGTACTTTTCCAGTCTCCTGGTTCAGCATACATGCAGACCCACTTGTGCCTGAATCATCTTTGTCAATATCCACAAAAGACCTCAAATTAACAGATTAAAAAAAAAAATCCTCTAAGCCACTTCTGTGTTCAGTAGCTTACGGAAACAGAAAAATGTCCATCATGGGCAGCTACAGAAGATGGACCATGCTGACTGCAGCATCATAATGCATGTACATTGTGGGCCAAACAATGTTCACTATCTGGGGGAAGAAAAAATAAAAAGACACTAAATGACTGGCGTGATAGTCAGGTGGGTGAATCTCAGGCTTCTGTTTGAAGATCATGGGTTCGATTTGCGTAGATACTTCCGCCCTGTAAGTGAAAGAGTGGAGATAATTCTGATTTCCCAGGTCAGCATGTGTGCAGACCAACCAGCCGCCATGGTGTAGTGGTTAGTGCAATGGACTACTGACTGGAAGGTTGTGGGCTCGAATCCCCATCAGTCCCTTCAAAAATCATTTTGGGATTTTTTGGCTCTAACCGGCTCCTACCCAGAGTTGGGCGTGCTATGGGCTCATTGGGGAGACTGTGACCACACAGTCGAGTCTCGTCCACTTCAAGGATGTGTCACTGAGGGTGTTGCTCGAATAATCTGATCAGCGCCGCAGATGTCTGTATCTCTCGGGCCTGGTTGACACCAGGATATATCATGATAGTAAGCATAGAGTACAGCCCTGTCACGCAGTCTCAATCCTAGATGGAAGTCCATAGCATCATGATTATCATGCTCATCGACATCATCATCATCGCATTGTAAAAACTATGCCACCTTTTGCGGCCATTAAGTTGGCGTAGAGAATGGGACAGAAAAAAAAAAAGATGGGCACAAAGGTAACCTCCCTGAGTGCAATGATCCTAAAAAAAACAACAACAAAAAAACAGCAAACAAACAAAACAAAACGTGTACACACATTTCAGTGCCTAAATCCCCTTTGAGAGTATACACATACATAATACCAAATATGCACTTAAAAGATCCATAAGTCATCATCACTCATGTCAGTGGCTGGCTTATAGAAACATGAAAACACCCTGTGTGCATGCCAACCAAAGATGCAGACTGTGCAACAACACAGTGGAATGTGTTCAGCTGGTGTTTCAGCTTGAATTTTCCATGCTCCACTAACAAGTCTGATTATTACAAACTTCCAGTCGTCAGTATGTTGTCCGTTGAGCTAATCGCTACACCACAGTGAGTCTATGGCCTATGGAATACTACATTACAACTTTACTTAATCGTTATATCATTTATTCTTTACCTCACACGTTGCTGAAAGGGCACATCATTTGATGTTGTCATTGATTTTTGTCCACATGCCTTCCTGAGTCTGTGTTTGAATTTAATTTTGAGCAAGGAATGAATTCATTAAGAATTAAAAATAAATCTGATATTTGTCACGTGCAGCGACTTAGATGAGTTTGGAGACTAGTGCAATAGAAAAATGATCTATAATAATATAATAAAAATGTGCTGTACTAATATCTATGTTATGTTTTATGGATGATCTGTTAGATTCGGTTGGATGAAAAAGAGGCAGTGACTGGTTTTACCCTTCTACTGGGAGTGATCACTACTCATCCAGACTCTCTGGTGACATTTCCTGATCTCATTTTTACATTGGACTCTGCTGTCATTGTCTTGCAAAATAGTGTGAGACACAATGGCAAGAAGGTCAGTAAAACTTAGTGTATGATGGATAACATTTCTCTGTGTGTGTTTGTGTATGTGTGTGTGTGTGCATGTGCATGTGTGTGTATGTGTGAGAGAGAGAGAGAGAGGAGGAGAGAGAGAGAGAGAGAGAGAGAGAGCGAGCGAGCGCACAGCCAAACTGTGCTCAAAATTTAGGCCACCAAAACTTTCACATTCGATTGAACAGCATATTGCAGTGCTGATACCATGATCTAAAAATCACCTCACCTCCCCACTCTCCCTCGCTGGGATCAGAGCCATGCTCGACGTCAGAAGTCTTCTGTGGGTGACATCCTGGATTCCTAGACCACAGACTTCAGCAATGTTGTTGAAATAGGAGGTGTGTGGTCATCCCTGTCTTCTCTTTGCCTCGACTTTCCTCTGCAATCATTCCGTATACGTGTTGTAGAGAACAGGAGAAAGTAGTGATCCTTGAATCTCATGGAGACTATTTGTGATGCTGAATATCAGTTTTCAAGTCAGGACTACTATTCATTCTTGGAATGTAGTGGTAGTCCGTCTTGTGACTGTCATGCTGACACCATATTGCTGAAGTAGTTCCATGAGTAATGTGAATTGTACTTTATGTACGCGTCTTCTAGGTTAGTAGCTACAGCCAGGCTGAAAACCCTCGGAGACTTCGTGAGCAAAGGCAGCTGCATTTTCCCATGTACTTTTTCCTGTTCTAAAGCCACCTTGATTAGGTAGGAAAATTTTCCTGTCTTCTAGGTCTCTAGCTAATTTCATTGCTGTTACATTTTCCATCAGTTTCCCAATTATGTTTTGCATAGTCAGGATACGACATACATATAGCCTGTGATGATCTTTACCGGGTTTAAAATGAAATCCAAAACAAGTGTAACTGCCCGCGTTCAAGCAAACAAGAACCAGAAAAAAACACGAAAGAAGAATATGAATGGGTATTTGATACAACAAAACAAGACAGGCGCAAATTTTTGGCCAACTGGCCTTTGTCAAGCATAAGATTACAAACAAACAAACACTAGATACAAAAAATTTGAGAAAAAGACTGAAACTTCCCTGCTGCTGTCTTCAATGTCACAAACACTAGATACAAAAAATTGAGAAAAAGACTGAAACTTCCCTGCTGCTGTCTTCAATTGTCTCATTGAAGACAGCAGCAGGGAAGTTTCAGTCTTTTTCTCAAATTTTTTGTATCTAGTGTTTGTTTGTTTGTAATCTTACGCTTGACAAAGGCCAGTTGGCCGAAAATTTGCACCTGTCTTGTTTTGTTGTATTAAATACGTGTTCATATTCTTCTTTCGTGTTCTTTACCAGGTTTAGGTAAGACTTTTAGGAAGCTGTGTGACCAGTACATAGGAAACAGATCTTTCTCAAAACTGTCTTTAAAGCAAGTACATAATTCAGTATTTTTGCGTTCAGACAACATTTGGATACCAAAGTATCTAATCTTGTCTGGACCAGGGGCTGTGTCTTTTCTGCTCTGTGCAAGTGCTTCATGCATTTCTTGTTCAGTTATTTCATCATTCAGTCCAGTCTGTGTCAGTTTTTTTGTTTAAGTCCACAATGACTTTTCTTTTTTCTTCAAGGTTTTTCTTTTGTATGAAACAGTGTGGTGAGGCTTGTCCTTTCTCTTCGTTTGTTCTTAATATGGTTCTATATGTGTACATGATGTCAGGTGTGTCATGGTATTTGTGGTTTTCCCTTCCACTTGCTGATAAAACTGCCAGAATTGTGTTTGTGTCGTGTCCGTGCTGAGTGTTTCGCAGAATTGTTTCCATTTATTGTCTTTTGCTTCCTGAGCTAGGGTTTTATGTCCATATTTCTTTTATACTTTGCAGATGCACATCAGAGATAGCCAGCAGAATCAGCCAAGTTAAAACATCATTCAAAAGTGTGTGTGTGTGTGTGTGTGTGTGTGTGTGTGTGTGTGTGTGTGTGTGTGTTGTGTGTGTGTATGTGTGTGTGTGTGTGTGTGTGTGTGTGGCACATCAGCGATCGTTTACAAAATGTTTCTGAATTTATTGTCGACTTTATGAATTAGTCTTTTTGCAAACTTTCACAAAAATGTCTAGTTTTATTGAACTGTATACAAAATATATTACCTGATATGATGATGTTAATGATGTCTGCTTATTTTTCTCAGATTGCCAATGATGTAGGAAGTAATCTAAGGGATGTACCATTGGGAGGTCGAGTCGGACTGATGATTGACAACAATCAAGCTCTTCATCTCTATGTAGATGGGGAAGGACAAGGTATAGCTGCCACCGGTGTCCGAGAACCCTGCTTCTTTTTTGTGGAGTTGCAATATGTCTACAGAAAGGTGGGTTGTCCTGTTTTCTGTCAGCGGGTTGTTTCCTAACATGTTGAAAAAAACATTTTTTTTAAGGATCATCACACTCAGGGAAGTTACCTTTGTGCTCACCCTTTTTTTTTCTTCCCATTTTCTTTGCCACCTTGATGGCCCAGAAACTGGCACAGCTTTTAAAAAATTTTTTTTTTTACAATGCGATGATGATGATGACGATGAGGATGATAGTCATGATGCTATGACGCGTCCGTGAAGTGGATGAGACTCGACTGTGTGGTCCCAGTCTTCCCAATGAGCCCATAGCACACCCAACTCTGGGTAGGAGCCAATTAGAGCCGAAAAATCCCACAATGATACAGTTTTGAAGGGACTGATGGGGATTCAAACCCACAGCCTTCCAGTCGATAGTATTGCATTAACCTCTACACCATGGCAACTGGTTAACATGTTAAAAGATTACCTTAGAGGACTTAATCTGTTGGCTGCTTTAAAGTTTTGATGAATTTTTCTGTCTGGAAAGAAAATTTTATTTAATAGGCTAAAAATCTAAGTTCCAGTCATGAATAGCACAGATCTGCTGGCCTGTTTACTGCCCACTCAATTAAAGCATCAGTCATTCTGTGATTTTATTGTTTTGTAGGGCTTAGTTCCCATTTCAAGATCTTGCCAGAGCATGGGATTTTGCACTGGCTCTAGGTGTCTGTCAGTTACTTGGTGACAGATTTGGATGGGACACATATGGTGTTGTCTGAGTGCGACAAGTCCCCCAGGAACAAACTCCAAATGTGTGCAAAGTCGACTGAAACAAGGTTTGCATTTGATAAGTATACAATTTTGTATGGAGCATTATGAAACCTAACTTGTTATCCTATCAAAGATTAGTGCAACACTCATGCAACACAGTTGTTTCATTAAATTTAATAGAAGTAAACTTGATGCAGACATTATTTAGAATTGTCTGGAGTTGTTACCAAACAGTTTGGCCATTTTGCATCTCCAAACCTTTGGTTGCATACTTGTTCATTTCAGCAGTATCATTTTTAATTTGATTTCCTTCAAAACAATTGTTTTCAATATCCATTGTGTTAATCTAATTTAAAACCACAAAAGTTTTATCTTTTATTTCTTTAACTTGTTTTGATACTATTAAACTCCATTTTGTTTCTTTGTTGAGTCTTGCCTTCCATGTACGAAATCATTTTAATTAAAATTTATCTTCAGTTAATATTTTGCAATATATTTACAGAGCAGATCTGATTTAGTGTTTTCGAACCAATAATAAATGTCTCATTTTAATGCTTGAGCCTACATTTGATAAACAGACTTCACTGCTTGCACAACAGCAGTATGTGTCACAAAGTCTGTTTTCACTCTACATTTCGTTTTGAAAAATTCAAAGAACGTAAAAGATCCATCTGATTTTGTTGTTTTCGTTGTAAAATATATGTTCATATTTGACCCAGTTGTTTGTTTGCTTGGCTTTATATTTTCACTGAAAAATAGTGGTGCTGCGCGAAATTCGTATGAAGTTTTCTGCTGTCTTTTCTTTCTGAACTCAGAGTAAGTCTGTAGGACACTTTTCTAGAACACATTCGTCAGAGAGAATCAGTGTATTAGAAGGTGGGGACCCATGTTCTCCAATGAGGCTGCTTTGTTAGCTGTGAAAATGTTGGTCCATTCATGGTATGAGTTTTGCGTTTTTTGTTGATTATGTATATTATCAGTTTTAACACTTTGGCATCGACAGCTGGCTTTTGACCTACTTCCCTGCAGACGTGCCAGCTGCCACTGACTACTTTCCTTGGAAACGTGCATTTTTAGGCCACTTTGAATTAATTTTCACAGGCACCCCAAATGACTAACATCAACATGTAGGGTATGGTTAGAAAGGTAATTTAATTCACTTTTGGGATATCTACAGTATAAGGTTTGTTCAGACATGCTTTGAGGTTATTTGTGCAATGAAATATCATGGTTGAGGAGCATTTCAGACAAGCATTTCATCCATTCAGCAGATGTAAACAAAACAGAAAAAAAGAGACACCAATTTCCATGACTTGTATCATCTGATCAGAAGCTCAGAAAAGTACACACACATACAAAAATTCCACAATCCTGAGTGAACAGCGACATCGCACATTCGCAGGGCGCTCCATTTTGCCTTTGTTTCAGTGAAGCACGCAGTTTGGGTGACGTTGTTCTCGTGCACGAAAAATTCTTCAAATAGACTTTTTACTTGGGAAATCACTCTCACAGTATTTAGAAATGGTTACTTGATACTATGATAGAGGTATTTTCCCTTAGACCGTAACTGGCTTCACGTAGGAATTTTCTAACGCAAGACGCTAGAATCCTAGCGTTACGTTGTCAGCGGTGATCTTGCTGAACGCTATACCCCTAGCGTTCCGGTGCCTGTGGTTCTCCACGCTAGCGGGATAGCGTTACGATGTGAAAAAGTTAATAAGTGATATATGGAGGGCCATGATTGCCAAAGCCATGTGGCAGGGCACTTGATGATGATGATGATGATGATGATGATGATGATGATGATGATGATGATGATGATGATATATTTCCTTAAATGGGGTATCCAAGGCCTCTATTTTCAGTACAGTTGGTGCTATTTCTCTTATGAATTTTATCTGTGTTCTGTTTCACACAAATGCAAATAATACTGACTCTTGTGATTGTTGTAACAACTACCTGTTAGGTTGTCAGGTGGGTTTGGTAATAAAATCCACAGATGAATACTTTTGTGTGGCATAAGTATGAGTGATTTCAGTTCTGCCACTCTTCCAACTCAGCAGTGAAAGAGTGGATTGTGGATCTTACTCCTCTCCATCGCTGCTTTGCCTTCCCCAACCCCAAAGAGTACAGGCTTTCACTGTTGAGGCCACTTCCTTAAAGTTTCCACACTAGGGTCAGACCTGTGCGCTCAGTTTAGCAGGCATGAGATCTACCTCTGTGCCATTGAAGCCTCTTAAACCTTTGACTCCCGCACCCTGTCCACCAGCATCCCGCATTGTCAACCGTGGCAGAACAGTAAAATCTTAACCCTTTGACTTTTTCACTGGTGGACAGGGTGAGAGAGTCAAAGGGTTAAGTTTTTGCAATTGGTGGATGGAGTATGGGAATCAAAGGATCAAAGCATCTGCACGGTGTGATAAGTGCTCAGCTACTGTTGAACAAGGGAGAGCTTGGTGGGATGCATTGTTCATACAGGCTGGTAGATTTTGACCTCCAAATTACCAGAGATTTTGCAAATTAACCCTTTGACTCCTGCACCCTATCTGCCAACTGCAAAAAACTTAACCCTTTGATTCCCTCACCCTTTCCACCAGCTTCCTGCAGGAAAGGGTGAGGGAATCAAAGGGTTAAGTTTTTGCTTTGCTTGCACTGTTGGCTATGCAGGATGCTGGTGGACAGGGTTCGGGAGTCAAAGGGTTAACGAGGGCAAGACAGCATGGAAAACTCCTCAGCATTTTGTTGTTCTGACTGATTTCGAGTACACCTGTTTTCAGTCACACACTTACCTGTTCTGTTTGTGTCATGAGGCATCTTGATTTGCACAATTTATTGTTGAGGACTTTATGTGTGTATGTTACTGATAATATCTGCTGTTACTGATGTTTGGAGTTATGTTTCCAGTGAGTTTTACTGTTACAAATATCAGTGTGTATGTGACAGATCACATTTACTGTTACAGATGTCTGTGTTTATGTTACAGATGTCGGTTGTAGATATCTGTGTGTATGTTACAGATGTCTGTGTGCATGTTACAGATGTCTGTGTGTGTATGTTACAGATGTCTGTGTGTATGTTACAGATGTCTGTGTGTATGTTACAGATGTCTGTGTATATGTTACAGATGTCTGTGTGTGTATGTTACAGATGTCTGTGTGGTGTATGTTACAGATGTCTGTGTGTGTATGTTACAGATGTCTGTGTGTATGTTACAGATGTCTGTGTGTATTGTTACAGATGTCTGTGTGTATGTTACAGATGTCTGTGTGTATATGTTACAGATGTCTGTGTGTATGTTACAGATGTCTGTGTGTATGTTACAGATGTCTGTGTGTATATGTTACAGATGTCTGTGTGTATGTTACAGATGTCTGTGTGTATATGTTACAGATGTCTGTGTGTATGTTACAGATGTCTGTGTGTATATGTTACAGATGTCTGTGTGTATGTTACAGATGTCTGTGTGTATGTTACAGATGTCTGTGTGTATATGTTACAGATGTCTGTGTATATGTTACAGATGTCTGTGTGTGTATGTTACAGATGTCTGTGTGGTGTATGTTACAG
>JAPXFY010000023.1:64275471-64287971 GCA_030674185.1 Monoplex corrugatus
TCATCTATACTACACACAGTGGCTTATGCTTTTAAGTCTGCAGTGTTGCAAAAGATGTTTTCTGTATGTGAAGTTATGAACATTTTATAGAAAACAATGCTTTTTTCTGAAATAATTTTTTATCAATCTGACAAGTATTCAAAACATGCAGATACAATCCCTGTAGCTTCTTTTTATCTGTTTTTATACAAAAATTCATGAATATATTTGCATTTTTTTCAGAAGAAAAGGTACATTCTCTCTCAGAATGTTGTGAAATTATATACTAAAGAGATCTTTACTGAGTTTAGGAAATCACACAATTCACTTAAAAAGAAAGCAATTATCATATGTGATATTTGGTTCTTATTATTTCGAATGACAGATGGTTTGATGCCATGTTTTGCTTTTTAGAGGAACATTTCATATAATATTCACTTGTGAATTGTTGTGAACTGGTAAGTTAAGGTTTGAACATTTTATAGAATAGCCAGTTTTCCCCCCTCATTATTAACCCCAAATGTATTCAAAACATGCTGATACATTCCCCTGAGCTCTTGTTCCCTGTTTTTGTAGAAATGAATCAATACAAGTACTGTTTTCCTGAAGAAAAGGGAGATTCTCTACAAGAATGTTGTGAAGTTATGTACTAAAGAGATCTTTACTGAATTCAGCAAGCCACAATTCACTTAAAAAGAAACTGACTGTCATGTATGGCATTTTGGTTCTTCTTATTTCAAGTGAGAGATAGTTTGATGCCAAGGTTTGAGTTTTAGAGGATGGTGCAGTACAATATTTGTTGTGACTGTTGTGAAGTTATGTACAGGTGACTATTTGGGTGCTGTTCTGGTATGTGTTCATGTAATATTTTCATTTTCATAGCCTGTTTTTGTGTGCAACATGTCTTTTTGGTTACTCATAAGCTATTTTGCTCAACAATAAGAATTTTCAGCTTTTGATATCTTTTGAATGTTGGAGATGAGTGGACGTTCCAGTAATGTACATATAGTAAGCCTTAATATGAAAACATTCACACTTAGGCATTACCTGAGTGCTTCACATAAATATTTTGTCAGCTCTCTTCACACTGCTTGTCTTCAAAACAGCAGAAGTTTCGATTTATCTTCCGTGGTACAGCTTTAAAATTTACACACTTAAGAATTGTTGTGAAGTTATGTACAAAATCTTCTTCTTTTATTTTCTTGTATTTAGTGTGTTTGATTTTCCTGTCCTGCCTTCAGATGTACGAACTGGACCTGCTATTAATGTGTTCACATTATTTTGAGCAAAGTATCTATTCCTTTTCAGGTTCTTTCCTTTACAAGGTTTTTGACACTGTGTGATATTATGTACAAAGGAACATCATAGTGTCTGTGTGAGTGATAAATGTCCGACTGACTTGCAAGTTGGATTATTTGTCATGGTTTTTGTCCTGCTGTTTGGTTTGCACGCTATTTTTCCATTAACAGATGTTTCATTTTGCTGCTTATATGTCACACTTTTTAGACACCATTTCGTAACCATGACCATATGTAAAACTAAATGTGTAATAAAAGGTTTTCCAGATTTTATGTTGACTGTTGTGAATGACATTACACTGATCTCCTGTAACCACCACCAACAAAAATACAACGTGTATCAAACCTAACAATGATGAAATAGTTGTGTCCCTTGGATTGTAGACTTCAGCAGGTCGAGAAACAACGACAGAGAACACACTACAATGATGATGATAACGATAATAATAGTAATAATGATGATAATAACAATAATAATAATATTGAGATCATGATAGATATAATGATAATGATATAATAATAATAATGATGATGATGATAGCCTAAGGAGGAGGAGAAGAAGAAGAAGAAGAACTTGTGCAATATCTCACCTCACAAGAGCTCTAGGTGCTTCATAAAAGCATGAGTGACAGAGGCAGAGACATGTACAGCAAATACATGTCAACCCATGTGGAGTGATGATGAAAACAGATGTACTGTGAGACATGCAACATTAAAGAAGCAACGAAAATGACTGAAAAAAAAAGTATTTCCACATATCAGTCGGTTCTGCTATGACAGTAGGGGTTGCTGGGGGGGTGGGGGGTAGGAAACCTCAAAAGTACACACTCGCACACACACATTCTCTCTCTCTGTCTCTCTCTCATTCATGCTCATTTGCACACATATGCATGCACATACATACACATACAAAGACACAGATACATGCATGCACATGCACACACAAACATGCATACACATACACACACACACAGACACATAGTCTCATATGCACAATTTCTACATATACCAGAGAAGTACATACGCACATACTTACACTATGCATAAATATGTATGCTGAAGCACTCATTCATTTGATTAAGTGCACATACATACACACACACACATGTACGCATGCATACACATGCACACACACACACACACAGACACACACAGACAACACAGACATACACCCACACACACAGACATACACCCACATACACACACACAGACATACAGGCAGACACACACACACACACATGCACTAACACACACACATGTGCACACACACACACACACACACACAACACACACACACACACACACACACACACACACACACACACACACACACACACACAACCGATAAGCCAAGCACCAGTACAATTGCCTCATCAGTCCAAGGGGGCAGGAGCTGACAGTAACTCGAACAAAATTAGCCCCGGTGAAGTAATCCCAATGGGCCACCCTGAGAAATTTGTGTCAAAACTGCTGCGTTTGTGACACGATTTCTTATGTCTTACCCCGATGAGAAACCACATCAGGAACAGGCGTAATAGTGGGTGACATTTACATACACTGAAGTCGATTTTGGATGATTTTGTGACATGTTTGGACCCATCGACACACTTTTTGCCTTCATAGTTTGTTTTCCTAGGTTTCTGGGAAACCTTTTTTTGATAGTCATAAAGGAGGGATAGGAGATATAGCGAGAGGTGTCTGTGTGTATTTGTTTGTGTGTTTGTGTGTGTGTTTTATGTGAGTTTTTTGTGTGTGTGTGCCTGTCTGTCCAAAGGCATATTTATATTGATTGTGATAAAATGAATGCTGTCAAATTTTGAACATAAAGAGAACTTCAACTAATAATCCAATTTTATCAAAATTGTTGATCAAGGTAAAATTTTAGATGTCATGAATTAAAAATCACCAAATTGCTCATAATATGACACACAAGTAGACCTTACTGTAAGCAGTAACCTGTATTTTAGTGATATCCGTCAAAGGTCAGTATTAGACCTTACAGTTAGCAGTAACCTGTATTTTAGTGATATCCGTCAAAGGTCAGTATTAGACCTTACCGTTAGCAGTAATCTGTATTTTAGTGATATCCGTCAAAGGTCAGCATTAGACCTTACTGTTAGCAGTAACCTGTATTTTAGTGATATCCGTCAAAGGTCAGTATTAGACCTTACTGTAAGCAGTAACCTGTATTTAGTGATATCCGTCAAAGGTCAGCATTAGACCTTACCGTTAGCAGTATCCGACAAAGGTCAGTTTCACAAGAAAGAAAATTCTTTTATTTTTAGTATTTGTATACTTGTTTATCTATTTGTTCTTGCTTGCTCAACTGCTAAGAGCTCTGCAAGCAACAGTTACACTCAAACACGTCACTCAACAATTTTTTAAAGTATTTGTAAATATTAACAGCAGATATTGGAACACTATCAAGCGACCATTTTTGTAAATATGATAATGTATACTTTAACTCATATTAATCTTTAATTGAAGTTAAGCAGCAGCGCATTTTAAACTATTTAAGTAATTTTCAAGCCAACGGTTATTTTTGATAATATTAGAACATCATCTTCTATCGGAAGTTTAAACAGTTCAGATGTATCACGGGACAGGAGGGTAGGCCTACCCTGTTTTCCACTTTTGTTAACTTGTAATGCCAAAATCGTGTGTGTGTGTGTGTGTGTGTGTGTGTGTGTGTGTGTGTGTGTGTGACAGAGAGAGAGAGAGAGAGAGAGAGACAAAGAGAGAGAGAGAGTCGGGGTGAGAATTCATGCCAGGTGAGAAAACATGGCACCCATGCCATTCCGTTCTTCATGATTTCTCACCCGGGTTACAGAAATTATGTTGGATGAGAAATTTTTACATAACATGTGAGGAGGTTGTGAACTACGAACAGAAAATGGATGGATGCATGGATGGATGCATGGATGGATGGATGCATAGATGGATGGATAAACTAAATAGATAAATAAATGAATAAGTAAGTAAATAAATGATTGAATGAATAAGTACGTGAATAAAATTAATGTGGTTTATGCACCTGTGCATAGCTGTAGTTGATCTGTGCCTGTGTGGGTGTATATGTGTGTGGAAACTGATTTCACTGATTTGTGCCTGCGCACTGGTTTGCTGTGTTTGTTTTCTGCTTTGGCGTTTTGAAAGAAAACTGAAAACTACTTTGGTGTTGGTCTATGTGTGTGTGTGTGTGTAACTGTGTGTGTACAACACAACATGACGTGACACGACACAACACAACACAACACAACACAACACGACACTACATGACATGACACAACATAATGCGACACGACCCAACACAAAGCGACACGACCCAACACAACGCAACACAACACAACACAACACACAACAACACAACACAACACAATACAGTATAAAGTAGCATAGTACAATACTTCTTTATGAATCCAGGTTTAGGATTGTAAAAGTGCAGTCACCTAGCTCATAACACACACACACACACAACACACACACATACACACATACACACACACACACACACACACACAACACACACACACACACACACACACACACACACCATCCTTACAACAGTATAAATCCCAAGTACAAATCAATCATGATTGTGTGTGTGTGTCTGTCTCTCTGTGTGTGGGCGTATTTCTGTCTGTGTGTATAGTATTAAATCTCAATTGGTGGTCTGGGTGCTAGTCTAGTCTTTTGGATGAGACGATAAACCGAAGTGTATGTATGTATGTATGTATTATATATATATATATATGCATGCATGCATGTATGTATGTATGTATATATGCATGTATGTATGTATTTATATGCATGCATGTATGTATGTATGTATGTATTATTTATATATGTATGTATGTATATATATATGTATGAATATATGTATATATATATGTATGCATGTATGTATATATGCATGTATGTATGTATATATGTATGTATGTATGCATGTATGTATGTATGTATATATGCATGCATGTATGTATGTATGCATGTATATATAATTTTATCTCTCCCTCTCTCTCTCTCTTGTCACACACACAAACAAACACATAAACAGTCACACGCACACACTCAAACACATACACACACACGCACCTACACACACGCACACTCAGATAACACACACACACACACACATACACACACACACAGAGTCACGCGCGCGCACCCCTTTCTCAGCGTACTGTTACTTTTTGTGTTAAAGAGAGGCAATGAAAAGATTACGACTCATAACGTCACACACACACACACACACACACACACACACACACACACACACATACACGTCACTCACACATACACACACACACACACTCTCTCTCTCTCTCTCTCACCTTAAGCATAGCTATTTTTGTGTTAAAGAGAGGCAGTGTAATGATCACGATTCATACACGTTATATAAACACACCCATAGATTTAACACATACACAGATGACACACACAGACACACACACACACCACCACTACCACCATCATCATCCTTAGCACAGGTATTTGTTGAGGTAAGAAGAGGCAATGATTACGATAACGATTCATACACGTTCATTGAGTCATGTAACAAAAATCCTATTAAGAATAATCATGATGAAGACAAGGAATAGAATAAAAAGAGAAATACCAGAAGAACAGTGTGGATTTGTGGAAGGGAAAGGAACTATTAATGCCGTATACATCCTAAGAACTATCATAGAGAGGTCAATCGAGTTGAATAAGAATTTATATTTATGCTTTGTTCATTATACCAAGGCTTTCGATCGGGTAAGATATGAAGAATTGAGCAACCAACTAGAAAGATTCAATATTGATGGAAAAGATCTACGAATAATCAGAAATATGTATTGGGAACAAATAGTTGCAATGAGAATAGAAAACGATATAAGCTCTTTCCAAAACATCAAAAGAGGAGTCAGGCAAGGTTGTGTTCTGTCACGAGATCTGTTTTCACTTTACAGCCAAAACATCATGAGAAACCTAGAGGAATGCCCTGGATTAAAGGTTGGAGGAAAAATGATAAACAACATTCGTTATGCAGATGACACCGAGCTAATTGCAGAAAATGAAAGGGACCTACAAAACCATGTGACTAATATAGAAATAGAAAGCAAAAATAAAGGGCTGGAACTAAACAGCAAGAAGACTGAAGTCATGGTGATCAGTACAAAACATGAAATCCTATCACGCAAAATAACAGCAAGCGGCACAACCTTGAGACAGGTTGATAAGTTTAAATATCTGGGAGCGATCATTTCACCAGACGGCAGATGCACATCGGAAATAGCCAGGAGAATCGGCCAAGCCAAAGCAGCATTCAATAAAATGAAAAGCATTCCTACCAACAAATGCTTATCAATTAACATCAGGAAGAGAGTTACTGAATGTTATATAGAACCGATAATGTTATACGATTGTGAGGCGTGGACAGTCAACAAGCAAAGCCACAACAAGATTGAGGCAGCCGAAATGTGGTCTCTAAGAAGAATGTTGAGAGTTCCATGGACAGCAAAGAAAACAAACGAGACAGTCTTGATGGAGGCAGACACAAGAAGATCATTCATAAGGAAGATTAGGAAAAGACAGGCAACATTTACAGGCCATTAGGAAAGGGGAATTAGAGCACCTGGTCACAACAGAAAGGTGGAGGGAAAGAGAGCACCAGGTAGACCCAGGGAGACAATACTGGACAGAGTTGCAGAGTGGCTGAGGACAGAGAGGGTGGAAGATGTGCTTACGGCTACAAGGGATAGATACATATGGAGGGCCATGATCGCCAACACCATGTGCCAGGGCACATGATGATGATGAACATACACACACACACACACACACACACACACACACACACACACACACACACACACACACACACCTTAAGGGAAAAAGGATTGATTGTACATGTAGAAGAGGCAATGAAACGATTACTAGATAACTCTATCTTCCCTTCACAAAGCATTATGCGCTGGAGATATATCGTATCACATATTTTTATCATTACATTAATGACGAAAGAACCCAGTTGATAAAGATTCTAAGTTTTAAGTACAAGATTCTAAGATCCTATGTTTCAGTGTATAAAAAGTTGAAAATCCCCGTGAAGACTCCAGGGCTCTTTCAGTATAAATAATATCCTACCCTCTGGAAATCCTGTGCTACAAATTTCCTTTTTTTCCTTTTTTGTTTGTTTGTTTTTGTTACTCTTTTCGTTTCTGCCTGACGTCTTTGCTTTCTGTCATATCTTCCCATCGTATTTTACCTTGCTGGTCCATTCATTTTAATTTCTTTCCATAAAGCCTAAATACTTTCTGTTCATCATCATCACCATGTGCCCTGCTGCATTGCGTTGGCGATCATGGCCCTCCATATGCATCTATCCCTTTTTAATAAGACTGATAATCGGTACATGTATTAAGAGCACTTTTAGCTCTAAGGAAAGGTGATGTGCATAAACAATTTTAGCTAGTTTAGGCCAGTGTTATATATATAATGGCTACTTGGTTGAACCTGGCTCTCAGTGACAAAAAGCTACTTACTGCGTAGCTTTCATCGGCGATCCGGCCGACTTCTTCAGCGCAACTGCTGGTTGAGAACTGGCTTCAGTGGTATATGTACTTTAGTTGTTCTTTGATTTAACGTCTGTTCATATGAGTGATATTAACGGGGGAAAATGGAGGATGGGAGATGGCGAGTTGGATTGGGGGCAGAGGGGAGAATGAGTAGAGACATGAGTAAGCGTGTAAATATAAAAATGGAACAAGATCTTAACACTAACAGTTAACATTAACAATGCTAAGGGAAAATTTAACGCTAAAGTACAACTTCATAAACTTAAAGCAATACATTAACAGACTGTGAACCAATGATTCCGAAATTTTAACTGACAATGATTGATCTGAAGTTACTTCTTTAAAATGAGTTTCAGAATAGTTATCTTGTGTAAACATTTTGGTAAAAAGGACGTAGCTTTTGCAGTAAAATAAACAGTGAAACAGTGTGAACTGTTCTCCGCAAATACACTTGATATTTTTACAATATTTTGTTTTCAACGCGTTTAGCTGAATACGAAAATGAACAGCAACAATTGATCTCGAATGATATATGGAAGAATACTGCAATGTACTTTAGTAGATTTAATTATATGCTCATGCTGTTACATTCAGGTTGTTTTTGTGAACCTCCTGGTGATAAATTTGCTGAGATGTTCATTGCCAGGGATACATTCTTAAGGCTATGTGAGCTAATGCATTTATGTCGCTTTTTCTAGATGTCCTTATTTAGGGTCAACAAGACATTGTGTGTGTTTTAAGATAGTTATATAGTTATACCCCTGACGTGGCTCTCTGCGGTCGGTTGGGTTTTGTGCATTAACAATAATAGTAATAATAATAATAATAATGATAATAATGATAAAACAACAACAGCAATATTGATAATGATAACAATGATAGTAACAACAATAATGATAATGATGATGATGATATCATCGTCATCATCATCACATGTCATCATCATCGTCATCATCTCATATCGTCGTCGTCTCGCATCATTCACACCACACACCACCATCACCATCATCTCATCTATCCGAAACTCATGATTTTATACTTGTACACAGTTTTAAATAAATTGCAACTACCTACACAGACCGAACACAGACCACCACACACATGTCAGGCTCGCTAAGACCTGATCTTTCTAAGTAGACGATTAGACCTAATACTACTGCCAACAACTATGTCAACAAACAAATTTTTTCATTCACCTATTAAAGCTGTCATCCAACAATACAGGAGTTCACAATTCACATTGCATAATCTTAACAAATTCTTACTGACAACAAATAAACATCCACGGTGCAACTCAAAAAGATACGGTGCACAAAAGGCATCCACGGTGCAACTCAAACAGATACGGCACAAAGTCATCACGGTGCACACAGCAACCTTGCAAAGGCTCCAAGGTACCGATCTTGCACAAGTATCCACAGTGTACACAGATACTTGCACAAAAGTTATCCACAGTGAACACAGTACTTTAAAAGTCATCCACTCACACAGATACTGCACAAAGTCATCACGTGCAACACAGATACCTGCACAAAAGTCATCCCGGTGCAACAGATATTGCACAAAAGTCATCCAGTGCACACAGTACCTTGCACAAGTCATCACGGTGAACACAGTACTTTGCACAAAAGGTCAGTCCTGTGCATACACAGAACTTGCACAAAAGGTCATCCACGGCAACCAGTACTTGCACAAGTCATCCACGTGCTACACAATACTTGCACAAAAGGTCATCCGTTTCAACACAGATACTCACAAAAGTCATCACGTGTACACAATACTGCCAAAGGTCATCCACGTCAACACAGATACCTGCACAAAAGTCATCCACGGTGCACAAGTCCTTCACAAAAGGTCATCACGGTGCTACCAGATACTTGCACAAAGGGCATCCACGGTGCAACACAGATACCTTGCACAAAAGTCATCCACGGTGCAACTCAAGAAATACACACAAAATCATACACGGGGCGTCTGAAAGAGATAAGGGCACTATTATATAAAAAAAAAAAACAAGAAAAAAAACCATAAACCCTTGAAAACTTGTTGAACTGTCAACCGAAATGAACTTGAAGTCAGGTATAAGTAACCATCACGTTGCACAAGGCAAGGTAAATGATTAAACTTAGCCCTGACAAAAGCTTATGAATACACGAAGGTAACAATTCCAATACTTAAAAGTTTGTTAGACTCTCAATCGAAGTGGATCTTAAATCAGGTATAAGTAACCATCGCGTTGCCCAAGGCAAGGCAAATGATTGAACTTAGCCCCGATCAAATTTTATGAATATATGAAGGTAACAATTCCAATACTCATAACAACGCACACACACATTAGGTCCACAGACGTCACCACACCCTCCTAGGCCAATATTTGACCGAACGCCGACGGCCAGGAACTGCAGCAACGCAGCAAGACGCACAAGGACGAAAATCCCTGATCCCACCTGTGTAATTGGTGACTCTTCTCACGGAGCTCGAAGAGGGACCAAAGGACTTCACTCCTCACACGCGCCGCAGCCAACTGCAGTCACCCTGAGTCGCCAGTGCTTCCCATGGAGATCCGATGAAAGGTAGTCGAGAGTGGATTCTGTGCTGTAGAAGTTTCATGGCAAAGGTTTTCAAAACAGCATGCAAAGAACACGATTCAGGACTGGTAACCCGGGACTGGTCCCAGAAAAGGCGAGTCACCTGTAGAAAATACAAATAATCAATGGTTGACTACATATCACAGGAAAGGAAATAATCCCTCTCCTACGTCAACATTTTAACGAGACAAGCGAACACACAAATCATCAGACACACCCAAACAAACCGATACTATGGGCACGATTGCAAAGACTCATTTACAATCACCAATAAAGCTTCCAGGACAAACTCCACATAAATGCGACCCAGAATGTAACCATGACAATGGGCCCAAAACACCAAACGTTAACCGGCCTTAATGATAGCCACACTTACATACTGGCACCGAATAATAGAGTTACGTGCCATTTTATCATTAACTTCCTCTGTCAAACTGTCTGTAAGTCTGTCACACGACACACATTACTCTTATCTCCAAACGGTAACCTCCTCTGGGTCTATCCTAAAACAGTAAACAACACAAATACTTATTGTCAGCAAACTAAACTGGTTATCCTTACGTCACGGGTTTGGATTCCCAACGCCAGGCCCATCCAGCCACCAAAGGCGCAGAGAATCAAAATATTCGCAAATTTACATCTCAACGACGACGAATAAAACCCAATCCAAACCTACGTTATGCCGCCACACAAACCAGTTGGGCAAGCCTCTCAAACAAGTTTAGAATTAAGGGAAACCAGAAATTGGAACCATAAACGTAAACACACCATCATAACACAACCTATAGCGTAACTAACTACGCCCACACAAATCAGCACCAACCAACCCAAAATAGGTTAGCCCAAATACGACCCAATTTAGGTTCATTAGACCATTTAAGATACAATTTCTCACAATTTACGACAATTCACAAAACGCAGTTAAAACTACAACACTGTACCTAGAACAACCCAAAACGCAACCGACCTGCAAAATAAACTGACTTATACTAATTCACAACACAAATGGGACTGCTTCCACCCATCTGCAATTGAAAGGCACAATTTACAATTTTACACCAAGGTCCCACCTATCTAATCACCTCTTCAACAGAGTCGCAGAAACTGCACTGGTCTCCACCAGAATTCTTGTCTGCTCCTCAAGACGACATAGAGATTTTAACAGCACGGAAACAGCACAAACAGGTACAAACGACACATCACCCTTGCCAAGTTCACTTAACTGGTCTACGGGGTGAACATAGAAGATATAGAATTATCTCGAAAGTGAACCCGAGCTAAATCATAAGTTCACGTATAACTGTTACCGAGTAACCAGGTTATCTCAGAGGAAAGGGACCAACACCCTTCCAGCAACACAGATATTCGACCGACTGACTAGAAATTTCCAAGTCAGTATAACGAAAACTCAAAATCAGATCTGAACTCAGGTTGGCCCCACAATCCACCGAATCCGCATGTAAAGCATGATTCACAGGTCCAACAGAAACAGAGTGATTCGCCCCTTGGAACACAGACCTACAGATTAACCTTCACACACATGAGGCAAACAGCAAGGGAAACAAATCCTACCGAGAAAATATTTCCAAACAGAAATTAGACTCCCTTGACCACCAAGAGAGCATCCCCGAAACTCCACCTGTAACCAAGACAACCATGTGGGCCACGAATTCAACCTTGGTTCCAAAACGATACCCATCAAGGCCTGGCAAGAACTGAACCAGCACCCAGACGACTGCAACCTGACACACACACACACACACACACACACAACCACACACAACAACAAACAATATATATATATATATATATATATATATATATATATATATATATGTATTATATATATATATACATATATATACATAAATTATATATATAATATAATATATATGTAAACATTATACATTCGTTCATATTATACACGAATACACATATACTACCACGCGTGCCTGAAACATACGCATACAATATAATGTAATAATAAAATACACATACATACATTTCACATTACATACATACACACACATCACATACATACATACATACATCATACATACATACATACATTAATA
>JAPXFY010000023.1:64292971-64295471 GCA_030674185.1 Monoplex corrugatus
GAAAAACTTACACCTCTCAGCTATCGCAAATGAGTTCGGAGAATGACTCTATATTAGAATGATTCATCATTTATATATTATTACGCTGATTTTGTTGTTGTCGTTGGATATGAATTAAAAAGAAAATGAAGAAAATTGGAGGAGAAAAAACAACAACAACAACAACGTTTGTAGTACTGGGCTTATTAACAGACCAATCCACAAAACATTTTAAAATCGAACATATGATCCGAACACCGCTCCTGCTCTCGGTTTTTTTTTTTTTTTTCGTTTTTTTTTTTTACACCAGTGGGCCAACAGGAGGACACTACAGTGATAGTACAGCCACAGATATAAACACATAGATTAGCTACTGAAATCACTTTTATCCTATGGTGATAACCTCAACATCGATTCTTTACTGCTTCATCAGATTAACTGCCATTATATCTTAAAACAACGTGGAGACAAGTTAAAGATGGCTGTTTGGGAAAGAAAATTGAATGAATACGTTTGTAGTTTCGTTTCTTTTTGTTTATTATTGACCAAGATGGGAGCTTACTCTCAAGACTCCTTTACTTACTGTTTCAGTCTCTGGCGTGTTTGATCGTGAACCTTTACGTCAATATTGTTTTAAAGTAATTTAGATTAATAATAAGAAATAATAATGATAATAATAACAATAATAACAACAACAACAACAACAATATAATAATAATGTTTCTTTAGGATCACTGCACTCAGGGAGGTTACTTTTGCGCTCACCTTTTTTTTTTTTTTGGGGTCCCATTTTCTATTCCACCTTAATGGCGCAGAAGGTGGAACAGTTTTTACAATGCTATGATGATGATGTCGATGAGGATGATAATCATGATGCTATAGAGTTCCATCAGGATTGAAACTGCGTGACAGGGCTGTACTCTATGCTTACTATCATTATATATCCTGGCATCAACCAGGCCCGAGAGATACAGATACCTGCTGTGCTGGTCAGAAGATTTGAGCAACACCATCAATGGCGCGTCTGTGAAGTGGATGAGACTCGACTGTGTGGTCCCAGCCAGTCTTCCCAATGAGATAATAACAAACAATAATAATAATAATAATAATATCTTCTGTTTTCTTATAACAAAATGTTGCCATAAAAGTGAATTGAACCTAGGTGGGTAACTCGGCACTGTTATCCCATTCTGTAAGTTCGTATGCACCCATAGAATAGCCAGTCTCTTATACACAGAATGCGTCGGAGCCAGCTGTTTATCTCGTATCTATGTCTATGATCATATCACAGTGTGCGATAGAGCTAGTTACTCCCCCCCCCCTCTCTCTCTCTCTCTCTCTCTTCCATGGTTCAGCTTGAATCTAGGTACCCAATAGTTATAACAAATCAAGGGTACTAACTTCGCGAGTCGGAGAGAGAGAGAGAGAGAGAGGAGAGAGAGAGAGAGAGAGAGAGAGAGAGAGAGAGAGAGAGAGAGAGCGGAAGTTCGTCATCTTTCCTTTTATCAGCCAAGGACGCACCTCTAACAATCTAGTCTCGATCATCACGAGAATGACCCCGTGCTCTGTTAAACGAATGAATGTTTCAAAGATCATTTTGCTTTGAAGTGGTGCTGAGGCATACATTAGTGCCTTCGAATGGTTTCAGTCTCTTCGAATGTGAGACTTCTGAGCATCTTCGCTGGTACTTTCAGATCCCGGAAATGGAGACTCTTTGCTTGTGATCATCAATACTCAATTGTTCACTAAAAACATTTCAATCAGTAGAGAGGAAAAAAAGAACCTTTGAACTCAGTCAACACGGCAGGCCGGAAATGTTTATGAGTCAGAACTTGTCCTCTTCATATAGCAACTTACGTTGTTCAGAAACAAGAATTGTTAATTTTAAGATTAACATAAATAGGAGCTCTAAAATAAGTGTTAAAAAAAATCCCTAGTGATATTCTTTGTGTTTAGTGCATGATCCAGCTGATTGAAAACGATACTCACAAGGAAACAATAACCTCGTGTTATTCACAACTGACCAAAGCTTGTATTAAATTTTAATCAATATGGTCACATGAATTCCATCACTGTGGCACAAACTGACACAACAAAGAATTTCTTCAAACTAAGCACATCTGACATAAACTCGGCTGAATTTAACACTGCCAAGTCGTGCGACTTACATTTTAATTTGGTCATTTAAAAGAGGATTTGATCGTTTACCATAAAGATATTACTGGTATTGTTAAACCGACTTTTTGAAAAGTCCTTTATTTTCGAAACAGTACCTAAATCCTTTCAGTGACACAGAGATTGTGAGCGAGTTCTGAGGTGTTTCTTTTTTCCCTTCAGGAATTAACTGTAATGAAACAGACTTGTTGATTCTGAAATACAAACATACCTCTGTATAACTTGTTGTGACTGTGTACGCTCGCTGTTCTTTGCCACTTGAAACAAACTTACCCAAATTCACACGAAGCCTGATCATTTTGCCGACGTCATGGCTATAACAGACTGCAGCGAGAAGAACCGCAAA
>JAPXFY010000023.1:64300471-64302971 GCA_030674185.1 Monoplex corrugatus
AATAGAGTATAAACGCATGGAAATTCATGCAGATTAATTGCAATTTATGGGGTCACTTGGGTGTATCACCGCATAATCAGTAGATAGTGAATGGATTGAATGTTTTTAAGCTGGCCGCATTGACCTTTTAAAAAAAAATTGTTGTTTAAAGCCCAGCCGACTGCGTAGAGCCTTATCAGGGCTATAACTAGTTCGAAACAGACACAATACTTCAACAGGAAAAAATAAAGGAAAAGAAAATTTAGTACGCATATCAATGCATTCACGCACATAATGTAAGGAAACCTCCCCCCCCCCCCCCCCACCCCCCGTCCATTTTATCGCACAGGGGATTTAAAAACATACCTGAATACAAATTTAAACATAACTAAGGACTCTAAAACATATATAAAAACGGCCTCAATTACGTAAAATTGCTTCCGCATATCTCATATCCCGAGCGCTAAAAAATGCACATAACACATGTACCCAATCATCAATCCTAAAAGAAAGTACATATAGACTTTATCGAACACATACAGACGAATGGACCAGCAAGGCAGAAAATGATAGGAAGAAATCTTTGATTCACTTTCTGTTTTAAAGTTGATGGTTCCCCACGGATCATAGTTCTTAAAGTCTAGGTTGTGGACCAGGCACTGTTCTTAATTTAACGTGGCGATGAAGTCCTTACACGAGGAGCTGTTCTGTTCTGTAGATTTTAAAGTCCTACCGTTCTCAGAGTATACGAGCACTAGCTATTAAAACTGCTCAAAGAAGCCTTAAAGAATGTGTTAGTTGCATTGAGAGATACCGATGCTTTTGTCGGTTCTCTAACTAGGATAGATAGGATGATGGTCACATGAGAAGCGCTCAGCTCTTGTCTCTGGTAGAACCCTCCTTCCTCGTGACAACTCCAGTCTCTACAAGATTAAGGTCTCTTTGCTACATACTTCAATGATCAAGGAGT
This sequence comes from Monoplex corrugatus, assembly GCA_030674185.1. NCBI lineage: Eukaryota > Metazoa > Mollusca > Gastropoda > Littorinimorpha > Ranellidae > Monoplex > Monoplex corrugatus. The sequence continues at coordinate 64,301,421 of JAPXFY010000023.1, forward strand.
CCCAGTTCTTCCCCACCCACACTACAGCCTTGACCGGTGCACCCCTGCCTCCTCCCCATCCATCTTACAGTCCTGTCTTGTTCTCTATCCATTCCTACAGCCCTGTCTTGTTTTCTATCCATTCCTACAGCCCTGTCTTGTTCTCTATCCATTCCTACAGCCCTGTCTTGTTCTCTATCCATTCCTACAGCCCTGTCTTGTTTTCTATCCATTCCTACAGTCCTGTCTTGTTCTCTATCCATCCCTACAGCCCTGTCTTGTTCTCTATCCATTCCTACAGTCCTGTCTTGTTCTCTATCCATTCCTACACTACAGTCCTGTCTTGTTCTCTATCCATTCCTACAGTCCTGTCTTGTTCTCTATCCATTCTTACAGTCCTGTCTTGTTCTCCGTCCATTCCTACAGTCTTGTTCTCTATCCATTCCTACAGTCCTGTCTTGTTCTCTATCCATTCCTACAGTCCTGTCTTGTTCTCTATCCATTCCTACAGTCCTGTCTTGTTCTCTATCCATTCCTACAGTCCTGTCTTATTCTCTATCCATTTCTACAGTCCTGTCTTGTTCTCTATCCATTCCTACAGTCCTGTCTTGTTCTCTATCCATTCCTACAGTCCTGTCTTGTTCTCTATCCATTCCTACAGTCCTGTCTTGTTCTGTATCCATTCCTACATTCCTGTCTTGTTCTCTATCCATTCCTACAATCCTGTCTTGTTCTCTATCCATTCCTACAGTCCTGTCTTGTTCTCTATCCATTCCTACAGTCCTGTCTTGTTCTCTATCCATTCCTACAGTCCTGTCTTGTTCTCTATCCATTCCTACACTACAGTCCTGTCTTGTTCTCTATCCATTCCTACAGTCCTGTCTTGTTCTCTATCCATTCCTACAGTCCTGTCTTGTTCTCCGTCCATTCCTACAGTCTTGTTCTCTATCCATTCCTACAGTTCTGTCTTGTTTTCTATCCATTCCTACAGTCCTGTCTTGTTCTCTATCCATTCCTACAGCCCTGTCTTGTTCTCTATCCATTCCTACAGTCCTGTCTTGTTCTCTATCCATTCCTACAGCCCTGTCTTGTTCTCTATCCATTCCTACAGTCCTGTCTTGTTCTCTATCCATTCCTACAGTCCTGTCTTGTTCTCTATCCATTCCTACAGCCCTGTCTTGTTCTCTATCCATTCCTACAGTCCTGTCTTGTTCTCTATCCATTCCTACAGCCCTGTCTTGTTCTCTATCCATTCCTACAGTCCTGTCTTGTTCTCTATCCATTCCTACAGTCCTGTCTTGTTCTCTATCCATTCCTACAGTCCTGTCTTGTTCTCTATCCATTCCTACAGCCCTGTCTTGTTCTCTATCCATTCCTACAGTCCTGACTTGTTCTCTATCCATCCTACTTTTATGATTTAGACCACTGCACACTCACAGTCCTGATTCTGGCCTCGACCTTGACCTGTGACCTATAGATAAAGGCAAGAAGAAACAAACAAATGAACAAATTAATTAATTAATTATTAATTAAAATAAACAAATGAATATTCAAAGAAATGAACAGATAATT